>JAYMTA010001274.1:0-20816 GCA_036897625.1 Pelargonium cotyledonis
ATATATATATATATATATATATATGAGAGATCATGTAATTTCAAATGACATGGTAAAAGTTGTCATTTGAAATCTCATGTTACAATTTTGAATGTTGTTGGATTTGACTCAAATCTAAATTCTTGAAGTTTCCAAACATCTCATTTCACTCAAATTCAACATTTAAAATGAAATATTATTTCCCAAACACACCATTCAAACCATCTCACCCAAGTGCTCATTTTGAGCTGCATGAGCTTCCCACCTCCTACCGAAATAAGCTACCTGCAAGTCTTTGTTATCGTTTAATTTGAATTAACAAATAATTAGCTTTTGCATTAAAAAACTTGCTCTTTTATTCTAGTTGACACCTCCTTTTAAAAGGAAATAGTGTACAAAACAAGCTCTGAGCAGTAACTTGGTGGCATCAATTCACAGGTTACAAACAGAACTTTTCTGGAAAATTCACTCTGTCTTGATGTCACTAGCTTGTAAAAGATGTTCCAATGCATCTTTTTCATATGGTTCTTGCCAAAGTAAAAGAGAATGCTCTTTACTCCCAGCCCTAGCCTACAGCATCTTGTTTGTTGGATGCCATATCAAAACCCTTTTGGATATATATATATATATGCACAAGACATATATATAAAGCATCACTTTTCTCATTGACCACACCAAGGAAAAGAATCGAGTGTCCCCTCCAGGCTTCTGGTTATTACACCTTCAATCATTAAACAATTGTCTGTCGTGCTTATAATGAAAATACAAGCATAACTAACATCGAGAAAGAAAGTTGAACACTCCTTTGAAGTTAAAAATGGACACTCCATTTGCATTATTATCCTACATGTTTATGATTATTACAAAACAATGAATGAGACTCACCTTGTAATATAAACTGATGACTAATGCATTATCCTGCTTTTCATCAGCTGCTTTGGGATTATTATTCTCTTTTTCATCAGCATTGGGACTTTTTGGTTCCTTTCCATCCAATGCATTGTTATCTCCTGTTTGTTCATGAACTGGGGTAACCCCATTCTCTGCTGCATGCAAGTTGCCGTTTTCTGATATCTTTCGTTCCTGATCAGCGTTGCTGACTGATTTCGGGAGTGCGCTTGACGAAGAGACTGACAGTAGACGACCAACTCCATCATATAGATTCTTTGCGTCCATGACAAGAGCAGCTCCGCCAGGGTAGCAATGGCCAAAGCTTGTTGCACAGTGTTAGTAAGCAACCTAGAAGAGAAACGCGTAATGGTTAAAAAAATGATTCAGAAAGCAACTGGAGATGACAATTAGCCCAAACAAGTGAGAACACATCACCTTAATAAATGCTCGGCAGAGCGAGAGGAAAAGTCCAGACTCGTTATCTCTGAGCATCCGAGTCGACGTATTTTAAATTTAATGGAGCACATGGACGTAGCTCATTCATCGCCGCAGATACACCTATGAGAGAGCAAACCATTTGGAAAAAACATTTTCACAGTTGAGGAATTACCATATCATATTAAACAGGAGCTTTTAAACACCAAAACTTGAATCACGATTATAGAATTGTTAATGTGAGATATAGAGAATATGTATTATTACACTGGGGAATACCCATTCCTATTTAATAAAGATTGCATACAACAATTCTTCCTATTTACATAGGTATTTCTAAAAGCTACTTTGATACATAACTCATAGATCTCTTCTTGACTGAATTGAACAGTGCAGCTACATTCCTAGTTCAGTAATCAAGCTAATACCCTTTTGCTTCCACACTGTCAGACTATCTAATTCAAAAATCAGTTATTTTCATCTACACAAACTATTTGAGGGACAGACCCATGATGTTTCCTCCTAATCAAGGGAGGCCATAATCAAGATCGTGGCTCATTGCTGTGCCAAGTACAAGGATATACCTATTTGACAATATCTGCTAACAATCAACAATATCTGAACCTGAAAACTTATATGAAGAATTCATCCTTAGATTAATATAAGTTTCTAAGACTTAGGCGTAAGCAAGTAACCAGAAAAACAGCCAGAAAATGTATTATGTGTAAAGTGTCAAGCTTCTTACAAGAGACATAATTGAACTTTACCATTAGCAAACACAGCAAGTGGGGGATGTTCCATCAGATAAGATGGAGGAGTCACATCCTCATGGCTTTCTTCACCAACACTACTACCTCAATAGCCAATTGCCGGTAGTGGGACCCACCGATGTGAATCCAAAACTAGCTGGAGTGAAGTAAGACACCAAATCAGCAATTACTGTGCATTAAAGGGAGAAGTGGAAAACTGTTTGCCTAATGCAAACTTGTTTACAAAATTAATACAAGTACAGAATTGTTTCAATTTATGACTGCTGTCAAAAAGAAACTCATACGTCATATGATTTTTCCAGGTACCTGAAAATTTTCAACTGCTGTGATCATGTTTTTTGAGAATAAGTTAAGGACAGCCCTGTAAATTGACCACAATTAATTTTAGGACTAAGAAAAAACACAAGATGATACACTGAAAGAAACAAAAGTAGATTTATCTTTACTCCTCAAAAAGTGATGGAAGCAAGCCTCGGAAATCCAACCCAACCCAACCAAGCCCATAGCACAATACAGTCAATAAACAAAAAAAGGACAAGGTTTATATCACAGATGCAACAAAGTTTCTATACTCTAATGAGACAAACATTAGCCGCTTAATCAGTAATCACCCAACTATGTGAAAATTCTTTCCACAAAAATAGATAACTAAAAAAGGAGCAACATTCCTGAGCAACTCAAGCATCGTAGGGAAGTGGAAAATACTTGTAAGCAGGTCAAAACCTTGCAATTATGCTTGCCTAAACTTAACAGAATTTTGGGTGGCTTGTATGATTTTCCAAACAAAAACGAGAATGATATTTCAGTCAGCATTTCATAATGAATTGTCCTATTAACAACTTTATCTAATCATGTATCAATTGTAATTGAGACTTAATTGAACTTCAGAAAAGACGTATTAGCAATGAATCCATACCATGCATTGATCCAAGATGTTTGATAGAGACCCTCCTTCGGTTATCTTGGGTAGCATGACCTTTAGAGTTTTAAGATGAGAGGTCATCTGATGCATTGCCCAGCTAAAAAGAAGCCCACCGTCATAATTTTCTTCACTTCCTGAGGTATCATCAGCAAATATTGCCCGATATTGGTTTACTACATCTAAAAGATGCATTCTATGACAGTTTATCATCCCCTTTAAGTACTCATAAGGGTTCTTCTGGTCTAGGTCCTCTAAAATTCCAGTAAGCCATGCCTCTCGGCATCTCAAGATCTGAAACAGAAAGAAACATCTTGTTCAGAACGGGGCATATAAAATAAATTCATCAGAAGCAGTTCATGCTCCACTAAAGCCAGCAACAAAGCAATTAACACCTTATACTTTTAGAATCGATCCGCTAAAAACTGAAAATAAAACTACAGATGAAAATATTCATGAAACTCACCTGCAAACACATTTAGTACTCACTATAACTCCTATCCGGCGCAAGTATCCAATAATGCGAAGACATTTTGGCAACTGCCATAGATGCACATTCACGAAAATTTAAAAATTCCCTATCCATGTTCAGAATAATCAAGAATTAACTGTACATACACCCGACAATACTGACAAAACATACCTGAAGAATTTGACCGAAGTTTCAGGATAAGCTGAGAAAGAAGAGATTGGGTGGTCTGCCTAACTTTAGCTAATGCTTGGATAACTGGTTATAGGGATTAGAAAAAAAGAGAAGAAAAAAAAATGACTAAGCAACCAACCCTTCACCAAGTAGACAGCATATCAATTATTACTTTGTACTCACTTGGGATGCATGGTTGAAAGTTTGCAAACAAATGCTTCCAAGTCAAGAGCTTCATCCAAGTTTCCATTCCTCACACATCTGTAAAAAAAATAAAAAAAAATAAAAAAAAAATTTAGCCAACTCTTTAAATTTCTATTTTAATCCTATGGTGCAATTAGCCTTAACAAAGACAACATGGCAACAAACTGATGCACTAGCCATTCAAATATACATACTCATCAAAGAATGGATAATTGTTTTCTCACCACTAATAAATAAAAATCTTTATCAATCATTATAATCCATAAAGTATAAACAAAGCTGCCCAAAAATATCATGTGGCTACACATTCCGTACTTGGCAGACCTGATACCATAGCACTCTACTTCTTCAATAAAACTTGTATAATTGCAAGGAAGCTTTACTATGTGATTTCAGATTATCTTTTTACCTTCTTTCAGAAACATTTCCTCTTACTTTATTTTCTAGAAACAGAAATTAAGGGCTATGAAAAGTAAACCAAATTACATGGAACTAAATCCTATTTGAGACCTCTAGAATGTTGGCACAATAGATTAACTTCTGAAATTGACCTTTATAATTTTGTCAACACATACGTGTCCATGAGCTGAGGGATTTTAAGCAAGGCCAGCAAAGTACTGTGACTCACTAGCAATGTCTGGTTCAACTTCCTCTTCTCCAAAATCTGCTCAGCACATTCAAGGAACTCAGCGCAACCAAAAGTCAGCTTTGGAACTTCCATAACCTGCAAAGTAAATATAAATAATTTTTCAGTCAGTTTAATTTCAGTACGGTCCATCAATTTTAGAGAGAAATATGTGTGGATGCTAAATAGTTCTCTATTGAGAAAGAAGTTCTTGATTTCATACATTTCCAATAAAAACCGTGATTGGGGCTTCATTATTTCCCCATCCTCTGGCCCAAGTTAAATAAGCGCTTTCATTAAGTACTAAGCATTCCATCAGTTAGAATCTCCATGAAGCTAAAACTGTGTTGTCCTACCCCCTCTTATTGATAACAAATTGTTCTTTGTCATAAAACATAGTGCATGCCTTTCAATTTCACCTCTACAACAAAATTTCAGAACTTATTCGGTCAGAGTACATCAAGCTAAGTTATAAACTCCTAGTGATACTAAATTCTTCTTCGTTAAAAACATAGCTTATGCACTATAATCTCACCATCGGGACCAAAATTTAGACCTTAAGCTGTCAGAATATCCATGAATCTAAAATTTAGAACTCTTATCTACAACTGGTTGTTGATATGTTCTTTTCTATAAAACATTGCATATGTTGTTTAACTGCATCTTTGAAACCCTATTTCAAGACCCTAATTGTTCAGAAAATCCATGAACTAAAACTGTGAATCTCTACCACTTCCTCGTTCCTATGGATAAGAAACTGTTCTTCGTACTATAACGTATTTATATGCTGTTTAATCTCACTAGTACATCCAAGTTTTTGGAGTTACAAACCTTAAAGTCGAGATTCTATGATACAAGCTTGAAAAAATGGGTTTCTCAACATGAGCTTATGGAGAGGTACGTAACAACCAAACATGTTAAAGTGACTGGAAATTAGGAGACAAGGGTTATTAGAGTGTCTGAAAATCAGGAGATAATAGATTGATTAGCACATTTTTAAGGATCTTGTTTTATCTAGATTGAGCTGATTCTTGGGATTTTTTTTATCAAGGTCTTTGATTGACTCTATTTGTACGATCAATTGGGTTTCTTCCATTGCGAATCAGATGAATCTTCTCTCAATAACTATTTCACATTGGTATGATATCAAAGCCTACATCTTCTTGAGACTCTAAATATCTTCTGCTCATCAACAACCCCAGTCTTTTGAGTTTTGATTTCCGGCGAAACCTCTAGTGGAGGTCCAGCAACCCCTTCCTAGTGGCTAACCAATATTCAAGTGGCACTAGTGTGGTCCAACACTAAAAATATTCCCCCAACTTCAAATTCGGTCCAGAGCTCTATGCATTGTATACTTGAGGTTCCTATTTGAATCTAATGACCAAAATGCTCACAACAAGTACATTACAAATTAAAAAACTTAAAGCTATTATACATTTATAATTCCAAATACTACAATTGTCTCGGAAAATTCAACTATATCACAGGCCTAAACATGAATACAAATGCAAAGAGAGACGAACCTTGTGGAGGCGATCGAGAGTGAAGGAGAGGAGCTCAGAAACGTAAGGTTGCTGGGAGGAGACTCGCCACCGGTCCGTCCTCTGCATCTTCTACGCTCATCTGATTGAAACTGAAACGGATCTTCAATGGATGTTTCAATACAGATCTATGTGTGCGTCGATTTCGATTCTGCGTCTTGTTGCTCTTTGTCGAGCCTTGCTTGACCGTTACACAGAGTAAAAACTAAATTATACTCTTAAGGGAGAGGGATGAGATTTATTTGTTACTTGTTCTCTTACGGGAATAAATATGAGTGATAAAATGATTTAAATGTATCAACCGCGAGTTTACCTGCCCGCTCATGAATCTCACGATATGAACGAAAAAAAAAACTTGAAATTATAAAAAATTTTAAGAGTGCCCGAAATCTTGGTTATAATTTATTGGCTGAGACTCTCAGCGAAGAAACAAAAAAAATAGATCTGAACAGGTGCTCGACGCCTATATATTTATTTAAGCAAGTATAAGTGTCAATTGATGAGGCGGCGTCACTTTATTGCCTATGATTTATTAAATTAAAGTCTAGCTAATAAATATTTTTTCTTAAATTTTGAGTGCCACAAATGAAATCTCAGCCATAGTCTAGTTGTTACCCTTGCGCTTTTTAAGTAACAATCGTTCTTTTGGTTTGGTGAGACTAGGTAAGGTATAGTTTGGATGATACTGCAGATGAGTTGTTTCGCTTTTACAGCCCACCTCAAAAATCACTCTTTTAAGCTTATTTTTTTTCCCAGAAAGCACAAACAATGGCTTCAAGAAAGTTAAAAAACAATACCATTTCTTAATTTGAAAGAAACTTACTTCTACTTTCTACTAAATTTACACAATTTTTGTTACATTGTACTCACATATATAAAAACAACAAATATTCTTCAAGAAGCATCACCAGAATGTGAATGCTATGAAGAATCAAGAAATAGGGGCATAGAGTGTTCAACAACATTAATTTACCAAATTTCAGCAATTAGAAAGATACAATACACGGCATGAAATGAAATCAGTACAATGAAAAAAGAAGCATGAAGAGGAAGACCAGAAGAGGCCTTGGAGGCATAGAAGTAGTAGTATGGATAGGTGCCTGGTGTTGGTGTCTCTAGAACTAAAGGTGGTTTCTTGTTATTATTGTTATTTGAACATGAAGGTGGTGGTGGTGGTGGTGGACTTGATCCCCGCCAAGATGGCGGCGGCGGCGGAGGCTGCGAGGGTGGTGGTGAGTGGTGGATTGGTGGTGGAGATGGTGGTGGTGGGCTTGAGAGTGAGACTACCTGTGGAGGTGGTGGTGCACAAATGGTTGGACAAGTAGAACATTCACTGATGCACATCAAATTACCAGTACTGTCTGCAGCTCCCATTTGGTCCTCAGATGACACTGTGGTTAGCAATAGCATGGCAAGCCCCATGATCAAGCTTGCCTTGAATATCCAAAGAAACAATTTGCTCGACACCATAGCACTCTTGCTCCAGGAGGAAGAAACCAATAATATTATTAAAACTTGGTGCTATTGTCTGCTCTGAGAATTTATAAAATGAACCCAAAAGTGAAGTCTAGAGAGATTCTTTGCCACCCTCAGAAAGTAATGCTCTGGTCCTCAAAACTCTTAAACCAAATGAAATACAATCTGGAGGAGGATCCTCGCATGTACCTACATGTATCATGTATGTATATTGTATGTACACTGACATGGCGCATTCTTAGCCACAAAATCGTTCTTTCTCTTTCCAAAAACTATATGAGTCACATTTTACTCCTTTCAGTGCAGGGCCATCGTGTGGTTGTGATTAGTCCACGTCAGGCTACATGCAATAAACATGCATGTAGGTACATACACTAATCATTTCCGATATAAACTATTAATTGCTCAACAAGTGTTCCAAATTCCTTGTAGGCCATTACTAAAACATGAGTGCCCAATTCAGGTGGCACAAAAGTCACTGGTTTCTTTTTTGGATGAAAAATGACAACTTTCTGCAGACAGCACACAAGATTAGACCAATAGAGACCAGACATCATGGAAATACTCCACAAACTGAGAGCAAAAAGACCTCTAAATTCAAACATTTGAGCCAATCAAAAGGACACTGATCATCTAATGCATTATTGAGGAAATGAGCACACCCACAAGGAAGTCTAGTGAGCTTGTTTCATTTTCACACAAGGGGAATCCAAAGAAAAAATGTGTCTTTTTCTTTTCTTAATTGTTTTATACCTTTCTCCTAGCATAATCTATGGTATTGCTTCACTTTATGCTCTCTTCTTTAGTTATACTTTTCTATGTGAGGAGGGCTTTGGGGTTATTCCAAAGAAGTCTGGTTCCAACTATAGTATATCATGAAGTGGGCATGCAAAAATGATTTAAATTTATCTACTTTCTGAGTCACTGATCACAACAGAGAATAGTAAGTATAGTTTCCTAGAGATATATTTATGGAGAATTTATTGTCAATTATCCAGAAATTCCAAAGGGTTTATAAATTTGAGAATAGTTTTAATTTATATGTAACTATGGGAAATGTTTTTGCTATAGGGTCAACAGTAATGGAACCTCTCCTATATCAGTAACAGAAGCGGTCGATCCGAAAAATTGAAATAAGCATATAATATACATTTCTCTTGCAGTGACTAACAGAAATTTTAAGTAAAAGAAAACGAAAAGAAAACTTTGCATAACCAATCTGGTTATACTTTCAACATATCATGTTTAAGATCTACCCTCACATTTCAAATGCGTGAAGCGTTTTGTTATAGTTCTCCAGATAATAACCAACCGTGTATTTTCAATGGTTGTCTTCATCTCTTTTATCTGATTCAGTTTCTGCCTCATTCCTCTACCTTCTCATTCCCTGTTTAGGCATGGAAAGAAAAGGGTAAACTCAACAAAGCTACAAATTAGTGCCATCTGTAGCCTAACATAATGAAAAATTAATAAGATGCCAAATAGTTAAGCAGTTGTTTGTAGGTATGACGTGAAAAGGAGATTCTTAGTTTCTTTTGTTCACTAAAGCACTGGCGGTTTCATATGAATTACTTCTATTCAGAATTTCATATGCTCATGGTTGCATAATTTCTACAGTGCATTTTCCACATGTAGTCCTCTTCTACATATAGCATTGTTTTAATTGATTAAAATGCAATGAACTAAAGAGATAATGTAAAGCACTGCACACTGTTAAATTTATTAATTTCCATGAAACATTTATTATAATGAACTCTGCTATATAACTTGCTCCCACTTTAGTTTTTTTAGCCCAACATCAATTCAGTTAAACATCTATGTGTTAAAGTGCATCAGTTCTATTGTCTATAAGTTAAGCATCACAAACCTGGCTCGCATTTGACACCCTTGAATGTGATCTTTATCCATGTTGGTAGGTGTGAGCATGTTCCTAAGGGCTTTGCGAATCACTACTATAGCCATATGCAATGTCTCTTAGCCTGTTAAGCTCTAGTACTACAACTGTGCCAAGATCTGGCCTGTCCCTTTTCCTTAGCTCAGCGCACTGAAGGGCCAATTTAGCAAATATTAGAGCTTCTTCCACTTGCCAGTCCGTCACTGCTGGGTCAAGTATTTGTTCAAATGTTCCACTTGATATGGCCTTACTAACATGGTGAGCAATACCCATTGCTGGTTTAGCTGTGATAATTTGAAGTAGCATTATGCCCAATGAGTAAACATCAGATTTAGTAGTTAGCATTCCTGTTTGCTGATATTCAGGATCTATGTAACAAAATGTCCCTGCAGCTGACGTCATGTGATATTGTGTGACACTATCTGCTACAGAAGGTGGGACTAACCTTGCAAGGCCAACATCACTAATTTTGCTTACGTAATTACGGTCTATCAGGATGTTAGCTGGTTTAAGGTCCCGATGCACAATGGGTTCTGGCTTTGTTTGATGAAGAAATAGAAGCGCGGCAGTAATTTCTGCCGCTATCTTGATTCGCATCCTCCATGAAAGAGGAGGAGAATTCCCTCTACAAAGAAGACGATCTTCTAAGCTGCCGTTCTCCATGTATTCATAAACTAAACATCCATATTCAGGGCAGGCCCCAAGAAGGAGGACCATGTTTGGATGCCTGATGCTACAGAGGACCTCAACCTGTGCAGGTATTAAGTTATAGCAAAGGAAACTTAGTTTGATCAGTGAACACAATAAACACCCTAAAACTAGAAAAGCTTTCATGAATAGCCTATTAAACTTGCTTCAAGAAACATGTTAGCCTTCACAATTAAATTTTTGCAGAACCAAACTTGAGTATGCTATTGTAAAAAGGTGTGGTAAGTAGGATAAATGCAACACTGTACCTCTTGCTGGAACTGTTTCCTTCCTTGAGCAGCATCAGGTCTCAGTAGTTTGATGGCGACTGGGGTGTGATCAATTTTACCTTTAAATACTGGTCCATATCCACCTTCACCAATTCTCATTGAATCTGAAAATTTATGAGTGGCTTCTTCAATTTCTTGTATATTGTACTTTCTATAACGGAAATCATTTTCAGCCAGAATAGTTAATGCTCGATTCTTCTCTTCCAACTCCCGCCTGGCTTTCGATTCTGCATCACGTCTTTTCTGTGCCTCCATCTCAGCCAGCCTCTGTGCTGCCTCAGCTGCCTCAATCGCAGCTTTGCATTTAGCCTGCTCCATCTCTACCATTGCAAGAGCTGCCTCTTCAGCGTTCCTGGCTTCCTTAAACTTACGAGCTTCCTCCATCTTCCACTTTTTAAGTTCTTTAGCCTGGATTTCAAGTAGTGAGTAGTTAATCAGTATGATATTCCATTCGTTGTTCTTTTACTTTTCCCTCAGATACTAGAAAGAAAAGGTCATCTACTTTCATCCCTGGTTTAAAGTGGTCTTGCAACAGTTATATGAGTTGTTAATACAATCATTACTAAGAAAGTATGAATTGCACATTGAAAGAAACAAATAATTGTATATTGATATTAAGTAACATCTAAACTGCAATAAAAAAAAAAAAATGATTGAATCATCATCTCACAAGATTACCACTCCTACAATTCTAAGCTTCTTTGAGAATTAGGTTACAGGTGGCTGAAGAAAAGAGTGCTCTCAAATAAAACTGCCACTGTGAAGATATATGCTTGTATAGAATGGGAAGAAGTTGTGATGGGCTGATATTACCTTCTGTTTGGCTGATATTGCTTCTTTGCAAGCTGTACTGTACATGTCCATTGTTTGTCTGAGTTCCTGCTTCAGTCTTTTCATTTCAGCTTCTAGCTCTTTCTGTAACGAATCAACATACATGTAAGAAACCTCAATGAATTTGATATATATTATATTCTAACTCAATTCATATAACTTGACTGTTATGGTATAATAAGATTGAGCTTAAACCACAAATTCATTGCCACCTAAGCTGCCTCGCTAATCAACTAATCGAGTTAATAAACTGGGTAAGTATGCCATGAAAAATAGTTGTTTTTTTTTTTCAAATCTATAAATAGAGCAGTAAATGTTCGTGAGAGCATTCACTAGGCTTTGAATTCAAGGACTTGTCTAGGTGGACGTTACTATTCAGTAAAGGCCTGTATTTACTGCACCTTGGAATAATTTTGTAGATCCATTGATCCCGGAGTAGCTTGCATCAATGAATTGCCATCAGGAGTGGTTGGTGACGTGACGCCAGGGGTGTCCAGAGACAAGATGCCAGGGTGGTTTGGTGGCGAGACAACAGGACTAGCGATTTCAACATTGAGACTGGTTGGAGCACTTTTTACCCTATTACGTCTGGGTGATGCCAAAATATCTTTACTGTTATCTTCGGGCATTTTCTCTTGCATTACAGTTCTAACCATTTCATTCAGAGAAGAATGTCTTCTGTGTAAACTACACAAAAATTTATCCATTAAAATAAAACTTCAAAACCTAATGTTCACATTAATTGGAAATCAGTATTTTGCTATTGTTCACAATTTAAAAGTGAATCCATTGTTGCACCTTGAGCATTACATCTGTCCACTAAACTTATCAATAATATAAGACCATGAATATAAGATTTTGAGTAACATGCTCGTGTTTGTGCATTGAGAGAGGAGCTTAATGTAACAAATAATATGATGCAAGACCCTCTGGTGTTTTCATTTATCTTTACCTGTCAACTGACTCTAGTTTGCTGTGGTTTGTTGCCTCCTGATGTATTACCAGATGGTCTCGCAATCCTCGTAAAGACGATTGCCTTGGCGGAGCAGCTACATTAGAAACAAGCCGTATTCCCGGGCGCACATGCTGTACCTTCCCTTTCGAGATGACATACACAGAACAAAACTCTGGAGCAGATTTCAACACAGTTGTGGGAACATCATAATGTTTAAAAGTCCTGCAACAAGCTTGACAATTTATTTAATTTAACTTTGTAGAACATTCTGCATAATGTTAATAGGGAAGAGAAAAAAAAAAAAGAGAAAGAGACACAAACAGACCTGGCAAAAGCGTTTCGACCAGATGCGCCAAGAACAATATTGCTGACCAAACTGGAATTGATATAATCCAACAGAGCCCTAGCAGCATCTGTTTCCTCAAACACAATCTCTTCCGTTTGGACCTGAATCATCAAAACTTCGTAACAAATGGAAGACATGGAAGTAACAAAATCCAGAAGAATTTGAAATTTTTGTACCCCTTTTCGATTACAGTAACGAAGGAAAGGACTGAACAATTCCTCCCGATTGAATGGATATTCTGCGCAATTAATTCAACAAATTCATAACGAACATAACACTAAATCCAGCAGAGAAGAAACAAAAGTGAATTAGGGCTGTTTGGGTGGCGAGAAAATCTGAAAATGTACATTAGAAAAAGAGAAGGTACCTACGGGGTTTCTGGTTGACATGAACAAGGGTGAGAACTGGATTGTTAATTACAAGGTGATCAATGGCCCATTTAAGAGCATATTGGCTGTTCTTGTCTTTGTCAATCGCCACCAACGTGCTTTTCACCGATTCCGCCATAACCGTACAGCAAAAAAATAAATCAAAATAGAATTTGTTTCAGAAACCGCCACCACAATATATAACAACAATGGCGTCGGAGAAGAAGAGAAAGGAGCCTGAAAGAAAAATAGCTCCTTCCTCACCAGAAGCTGAAAATCTAACGTGTAACCTCATCCAATTGCTGAATTGAATTGCGATAGTCACATCCCAAATTGCCTAATTTGGAAATGTGTCTCTCTCCTCCGTTCACTTGTTTTAGCCATTTTTGACCAGACCACACACAATCTCTGCAATCTCTCTCCATTTTCAGACCAATCCGTAATGCCACTCCATAATTTTGCAGTTTTTTCCGTTGGTTCCTGAGTGTACTGGTAAACTCGCGACTCACCGGTTGACTCATTTATGCCATTTTACAATACTCACACCAACTCTAAATCGCGAGTAAATCGAGAATAAGTCATATATAAAAATCATATATTTTCAAGTGTGTTGAGCAAAGATCGAACATATGCGCTACTCACACTGGAGATCATATTTTTGTAGTTTTATTTTCCTTTCAACGTCACATTTTTAGTAAAATTCAAAATTCACAATTTTTGACTTGCCTTATTAGGCAAGCAAGGTTGGCACCTGTTGACATCATGTCCTGATTCTTTATTTGCTCGAGTTTTCCGAGGTCGCTATTTCCCATCTGGTTCTTTTGATAATGCGAGTTTGGGTGCAAACCCAAGCTATACACGGCGATCAATTATGGCAGCCCAGAATATAATTCAATCTGCAAGTCGTTGGCGTATTGGGAATGGTCAAAATTAATGTTTATATATATATATATATATTTGTCATGATCGTTGACTTAATAGTTCAAGAGGTGTGGGATGCGTTCCTCGAATTTGATCAAATATGTCAAAAGTGGAGGAGTTGATAGTTCGAGGTGGTGGTCGGTGGAATGAGCCTCGGTTGGCTGCTGTTTTTCCAGAAACGTACAGTGATTCGACTAATTATATATGGAGATTCCTCTAAGTTATATATATGGCTCAGGAGGATAGATGGATACATATGTGGATGGAGGAGGAGGAGAATGGTGAATACTCTGTGAGAAGTGCTTATAGATTACAAAGAACTGATTCTGTTGATGAGGCTGTTTGTGAAGTTTGGAGAGCTGTTTGGGGTGCATCTGTCCAGCCGAAAAATAAAGTTAATTTTTTGGTGGAAAGTTCTATCTGAATGCCTTCCTACTGCGGGTATATATGTTATCATCCCGTATGGTTCCCGGCCATTTCATCTACTTGTAGTTCATGTAATGTAATAATGGCTTTGAATGTATTTATCATTGCATTATTGGTTTGGATGGTCTGGGTTTGGCTTCACAATCTATTTGGGAGTGGATTGATCTGTTATTTAAGATGTCTACAGGTCCGGTTCAATGTAGAGCTTTGTATATTGGCTGGGCGGGGTGGCGTCGCAGAAATTTATGGGTTTGGTCGGAGGAATGGTTGGACGAGCTAGGCGGTTGTGCTGCGTTTAGCAGACTCAACGAGAGAGGCCTGGGGAATTGATAATGATGTGCAGCGGATGGGAAGTTCAGCGCCGGTAGTTGCAGCTCGTGGGCATCTAGGAAGTTGTGGCCGGTGGACTAGACTGCACAGGATGGAGTGGGTTAAACTGAATTTTGATGGTGCAGTATTTGGAGGAGCTAGGGGGTGGTTTTGGTGGGGGTTGGGTATCGCGGAACAATGCTGGTCAATGGTTGGGAGGTGGCCATTGTATATGGGAAGGGCAGGAGTCCAGATCGTCTGAGGGTGGAAGCTATGGCGGTGAGAGAGGCATTATCGTGGCTGAAAGATCAAGGATGGCATCGGGTAATAGTTGCAGAAATTGATTTCGGATCTTGCCATAGGATCCGAAATGAATGGTATTTATTGTCTGCTTGTTAGTGATTGTATTGCTTTGAGTAGTTTGTTTCACAACATTAAATTCTCATTTGTAAAGCGATCCGCCAATGGGTTAGCTCATAGCCTAGCTCGAGCTACTTGTTCTTTGTCTGGTCGTAGGTTTAATCTTTTGTCGGATTCTCCTTCGGAGTTGTTATCAGTGATGTATGGTGATGTGGTTTCTTAATAAAGTTTTGATTTTCCAAAAAAAAATTTTAAGGAAGGGATTGACGCATATGTCATTATTTCATACGTGGTAAATGTGCAACTTAGTTATAAACTACAATCGTTTTGGTTACATAATTTTATTAGCTCGCATTTTGATATAAAAATATAGTAGTTACAAATACCAGTATTGTCATTACAAAAATTTATTGGCGCGTTTTCTTTTCGTAAATCACTTATAAACTGTATTAGTGTGGTTACAAATATATTAGATATAAGTTTTAATTAATTTCTTTACTAATTATCATAGGTGAGTGGTGCACGTGTATCACATAAACTAATAACACGTGAAACAAAATATATAAATTATATCGCTAAAATATGTTGGTCACTGTTCCAAAACGACGTCGTCTCTCCCCCAAATCGTATTCATTCCCCAAAGCCCAGAGCCGCGCATCGGACAGACACAAACAGCGACGAATCGAGCACCACCAAATCGCGCGAGCGCTCTCAGGCTGCTGGAGGTGAACTGAATCTGATCGGAGCATCCCGCCGGCCACATGTCGTCCATTTATGTGTTGGAGCCACCGACGAAGGGCAAGGTGATACTGACGACGACGCACGGACCGCTCGACATCGAGCTATGGCCCAAAGAAGCCCCAAAGGCCGTCAGGAACTTCGTGCAGCTCTGCCTCGAAGGCTACTACGATAACACCATCTTCCATCGCATTATTAAGGAGTTTCTCATCCAGGGCGGCGACCCAACCGGCACCGGAACAGGTCAGCTCTCTGTCTCTCTACAACTTTTATCATCTTAATTTTATTAATTCTAGTGTTTCATTACATTTTAAGAGCACTAGGAATGTATTCTTTTGCTTTAGTGTAATATTGAACTGTTAATTTCTGCTTTGGTGGATGGTTTAGCCTGGAATGACATTGTCATTTTGTTTTCTGAACTGGATTTAGTTGGGAATGGAATTTAGAGGTCAAATTAGACCAGGGCAGACTTTTATAAGGTTTGCTGCAATACTTTTAGCAGGGATGAGTGTAAAATTCTGTGAATTTTTTGTTCTGTCTTTAAATGTAGAAATAGATTGTTAAGTTTATTTCGTTTGCATAAAAAATGAGAACACTTTTCTGGTTCTACATGAAATGGGCAGTTGGAGTTGCTTGTCAAGGACACTAATGTTGTGATCTTCTTTGGTTGATGTTATCTCTTGTTAAGAAGAGTAGCAGAACCCTATATACCTAGTTTGGTTATTCACCCGTTCATAGTCATCATTTGAAAAATGATGATGTACTTTTGATGTATTACTGCTTTGCATTTACTCCAGAGCTTTATCAATATGTTCAGGTGGTGAAAGTATATATGGGGCTCCTTTTAGTGATGAGTTTCATTCACGTTTAAGATTCAACCACCGGGGGATTGTTGCATGTGCTAACGCTGGCTCACCTCATTCAAATGGGAGTCAGTTTTTCATATCCTTAGATAAATGTGATTGGCTTAACAAAAAGAATACCATTTTCGGAAAGGTAATCTTGGCTGTCTTCTTTTTTTCTTTATTCCCTAATGAGTCATTTCACAATTGAGTGATTGGGGGAACTTTTTTTTTTTTTTTTTTTTTTCAGATTACTGGAGATTCAATATATAATCTCAGCAGGTTAGCAGAACTTGAAACTGGTGACGATGATAGGCCAATAGATCCACCCCCACGGATAATCTCTGTTGAGGTAACTTTCTCATTATTTTGTGCTTGTGTATGCAAACTTGTTCTCTGGAGAGTGAAGGCTTGTATATGGATGGCAATGTCTATGGTTATATTAACGCTGTTCGAGTTTAGAATGTTATTCTCTCTCAGCTTAAGATTTTAGAGTAGTCTGTTCCTAAAAAATTATAGATCTAAAGATTATAAATGCATGTGGATTGAGAAGTGTGTGATTTTAGTGATCCGTTGATCGTATACAAAATATGTTGATATTGGTTTCCACATCGTCTTGCTGAGGCTAATGTTATATGTTATATTTTGTTTGGTGGGTTCTGTTTGTCAACTTAGATTATTTATACTTCTTGTAACCGCCTTGTTGAAATCAATGCATTAGGTACTGTGGAATCCTTTTGATGATGTAGTTCCTAGAGTCATTGCAAGGCCTCTGACTCAACCTGTAACAGATAACGACAAGAAAGATACGAAGAAGAAAGCTGTAAAGTAAGTTCCCCCAACCTAATTAAAAAAAAAACTGTAGTGAATGGAAAGTAAATATACCCGAAATCTGAATTACCTTGTAAATCTAAATAAGCTATATTTGTCTTATCATTCTCGATGTAGAAAGCTGAACTTGCTTTCATTTGGAGAAGAAGCTGAAGAAGACGAGAAAGAATTGGCAGCTGTAAAACAAAAAATCAAGAGTAGTCATGATGTATTGGATGATCCTCGACTTCTAAAGGATGAAGTTCCGATTAAGGAATTGGTAATAGTACTGTATTAATTTTTAAAACTTATTGTGTTAAAAAATTGCTGACCAATGTGCAATGTTTATGGGTTCCTGGATTGAATTCACAATTACCAAAAAATAAGAGTTTTCATAAGTTAACTGCCCTTTTTTTGGGTGGAAAATATTATTCTCTTGTCTTCTTGATTTACTTGCCTCAGAACCTCTTCTGGCTTGGTTTAAAAGCAATACAGTTATTTTTTCATATAATTGTCTTAAGATTGATTTTATCTAGAAGCCTATTTCCTGATATAATGTCTCATATGGGACACCTTCATGCAGTTGATAGTATATGAGACATACTCTTAACTCAATTTCTGAAATGCAGGACACGTCTGAATCGAAAAAACGAAGAGAATCCATAAGAGAAGCTCTAAGCTCTAAGAAAGAAGAGGCGGTGAAGGTGAGGAAAGATTCAGAAGCCAAATTTGCTGATCCCCGTGATCATAGTGACGACGATGATGATGATGCCAATTTTGACAATCGAATGCGGCAACAAATACTCAGAAGAAGGGAGGAGCTGGGAGATCTCCCCTCTAAGCAACTCCCGCCTAAGCCACCTAAGCAAAAGTTACATAATGGTACTTAACTGTCTATCTAATTTAATATAATCTGAAGCAATGGAGGTTCAAGATGTAATTCTCCCCTTTTTCCTAATTTGATGGATGTTTTTCACAGCTCTGATATTTGCATTATAATTGCTGTAGGCATCAGCCATTATGTTATCATTGTGAAAAAAAAATCAATTTATTAACATAAATCAATAATCATAATGTATGGAATATCATGGTGTATTAATGTAGATTAAACAGCTTCATTTTCAATTAGTTTTAGTTATTTATCGTTCTATGCTACGTAATATTTAGTTCTTTACTGTCTCCTTGACACTATTTTTCTTATGTTTTGCACTAGCAGGGAGTTCTAGCACAAGGGACCATGCAGTATCTAGACCAAGGTAAACACTATATCTCTTGGGCATGTTGCGATTGTTGTCCTTGTCCTGTTTATGTCTACTAAAGTTTTGTAGTTATTCTCCTCCTGATATGTGTGAATATTGGTTGTGTAAATATGCACATAATGCATATTTATGTTTAGTTTTTAATTTATGAATTTAGCAGGAAATTTATGGAAGCTAGGGCTTTTGGATAAAGTAGCTGCAGATACATCCTATTAGGAACATTAGTTCTTCCACACACACACACACACAGTTGGTACTTTTCATTTTGTAGCATCAAGTTTACTGTGGAGGCATCTCCAAACCATTCATGTAATTGTTTTGTGTCGTATCTAACATAATATCAGGTACCCATCAAAGCATATCATACTTGCATTTTTATTGACAGCCTTCAAACTCCATATATTTGAATCACTGTCTTATATTTCCATAGCTGCATGAATGATGTTACTTTTCAAAAGTCTGCGGGGCTTGTCAGCTTGTGGGTGACAATGACATGACATGGTGATAGGGTCTTGTAAAGATCTTTTTGAAACTAATAAGCATTAAATGAAAGAAGAATTAGATGTGTGCCTAAACAGACTGATTAATAATTCAGCTAGAGTATTGATGTGAGGAATGGAAGAAGTTTTTGTTTGGTTAGTGACAAGAGGCATGTATAAGAGATGGAAATATGCATGATTATGTATTTTTTGCTATATTGCCAATCCCCTCCCATAGGAAAAGGCACTCTTCTGTTAGACGAATTTGGACATTGCTCTTATTTTTTGTGACTGGGTATATCGCCTTACATTGTTTCAGGATCATAATTTGAGGAAGAAATCTATGCCTTTTCTTTCCTCTTTGTCTTAGTAGTGGCTATTCCTTGTGTAGTTAAAATTATCATTAACATTTTTTAAAAGTTTAGTTCTTTGTCATTGTTCACAATATAGATTTCTGCATCGATGAATTTCCTTGTGCCTTTTCTCTCGTATACAAGGGTGGATTTAGAAATAATTTGTTAGTGGAGGCAAATAATTAGTATTGACAAGAACAGAGGTGGGGAATTTGATCCCCTTTAAAAAAAATAATTATAATTTAGTTGGATCTTCTGCTGAGCAAAATAAAATAAAATTTAGTTGGATCCTCTTTTTCATAATTATAGATGAAATTAGGAGATCCTTATACAGTTCTGTCTTAATGAATGAATCATCTAAAAGTAAATGACAGACAGATTAAATCGATTTCATTCTTACTAGGTCCAATGCTGAAAGTGCTCATGATGATAAACCAAAGGTGGAAAAGCTGTCCTTGAAGAAGAAGGGAATAGGATCAGAAGCCAGGGCTGAACGTGTTGCTAATGCAGATGCAGATTTACAACTATTAGGAGAAGTTGAACGTGGAAGACAATTGCAAAAACAGAAGAAGCGCAGACTTCAAGGGCGTGAAGATGAGGTATACCTAGTGATTATGGTTCATCATTTTGTATTCCCCGTGCTTACCTTTTCTCCTATTTTTTCCCTGTTCAAATATTTCATTATGTTGGACTATATATGAATTGGCTAGTGAGTAATGGAGGTCACTGAATGATGCAAACATATGCGGACCGGATGTTTTGCTCATTGAAAATCAGAAAATAGAAGTAGATTTCCATGTCCAATATTTTAATGATTCTGCTGAGAAGATAGGAGTAAAACCAAAATATGTTATTCGAGGATAATCATTTGTCAGTTGTCACCAAATGAAAGTTCCTTTTGCCATTTACCTAGTCATGGTTAATGATCCTTTCTGTGCATGAAGGATTTAGAAATGAAATAGGAATGAGGGATGAGCAAAGAAACTTCCCTGTCATAAATATCATACTTTTCCTCATTCCCCACCTTTTGTGGATCTTGTATCTTATTAATTCTGCTACATAATTTAGTTTAGTGACTGATATCAAAGAGAATGAGTATCCTAACTTAACAAATTCACTGGTGGTATACAAAAAATAGTCATGTGTGTTTGGTTGAGTATCCTGGTCATGAAGTTCTAAATGCTGGAGAACTCGTTGGGAGTCCGATATGAACAGATGCCATCATTTTTCCCGATAACAAATAATGTCTCACTTATTTATATTTACTGAATTAGTTATACTCTGCCCTTGTTTTTAGATTCTTGCAAGACTTGAGAAGTTTAAGTCAGCAATAACTGTGAAGCCTGATACCTCAAAGAGTGAGTCTAAAGGTGGTGTTGATGAGGATTTATCTGATTGGGGAACAGTTCGGTTAAAGTTTGCACCTGAGGCTGGCAAGGTAAGCTGGGTATCTTTATATATATAT
>JAYMTA010001275.1:0-20798 GCA_036897625.1 Pelargonium cotyledonis
TGTAAACCCCCCCCGACCTCTTTTATCTCCCTCTCAATCCCCCGCCATTCTTCCCAAACCTTCATCTTCTCAACATCAAACCCTAGCCCCAAATTCACATTGTGTATATATATATATATAAATATATATTATTGTTGAATTTGTACACTACCACACAATCCCAAATCCATTGGGAACCCATCATCATCAAGTCTCCGATGAAGATAAACTTTTAGGTGAAGCTATGGCTACTGGACTGCTATACTTTGTAATGGTAATTGATTGTTTTTTCTCCTGGTTCATTTTCTTAATTCGCTACATTTAACTTCACAATGTTTGAACAGTGAAGTATTTTTTTTTATTAGATGTGCCCTTGTTCATGCTCTTTAAATCAAGTAATGTGATGTTAAACATTCCTGTAGTTACTTCATGTTTAGATATGAGAAGATTCACAATTGACAACACAGAACTATCAGAACATGTATAGGTGATATAAATTTGCAAGTAATTGAGAAAACCTTGATTTGTTCTTCAAAATAAGTTGATTATTTCATGAATTAGTTACCAGTTGCATAAACTAGTAGAATTATAAGCTGGTGTTTAGAGTCTTTATTCTAATAATGTTGCAATAGTAGTTATTTAGAAAGTAAAGCAGGTCGATGATCAGCCAATCAGTTGAGCGAAGTTGCGAGTGATCGGTGGAGTGAAGGTGGCGATGAGCCTACTCCCGCTTTTGATGTCATTCAGATTGAGTGGCATTTGGTCGTTGTTCAAGTCTCCATGACCTTCCAAGTGGAGAGTGGCATTGAATGGAATCCCTAAATCTTTGTGGAGGCTTTGTTTTAACTGACCAATGGTGGTCATTCGGTTGCGGGTGAACCAAACTTGCCTCGAACCATTGATTGTCAACTCCACCCGGTATTTTTTGAACACGAACAACTCGTCACCGTCTTTGAGATTCAGCAACAGCACTGCGCTGTTTTCATTCATCCACCTCTCCCCGAGATACAAATCAAACATGTCCGGATCAGCACAGCCCTGGCGGACGTCTGGATCCTCAGGGAACACCCTCACTATGGATGGAATCATTCGAGCTTTCACGTCTCTTATAGTCCACAGTACATTTGCAGGAACAACTATCCTTTGGTCTCCCAACACAACTCTTATTGCCACAGTCTGATCACATATCAATTAGCTGAAAAGATTTAAAAGAATAGTAGTTGTAACAGTAATGGTGCTATATATATATACTTACATCGATTGTCAGGAGGAGCTGGATTTGACAGCCATCATTGTCAATTCTGCACTGACTGCGATTGTATTCGTTGCGGAGTGGGCATCCATCGAATATGAAGATTTGATTGTCGACTGGTATGTTTTTTTTTGTAGAAATCTCATGTTTCATTCCTAGGACAGTCTGCAAAAAGTACCACTCTGTTTCGTAAAATATGTTGTTTTTGCGCATAAACATTACTTTGATCACTGGCTTCATTTCAGGTGCTTCTTTTTCTTGCTCGTCAGAGTCTAATTAACAGCTGTCAAGTTAAAAAGTATCAGTGGATGCTGCTACAATTTTCTGATGGATTGTTGTTTCTTCGTTTTAATGGAAAATTGTCATGCACGTTAGAGTCAGTGCACTCATAGAAATTGCATCTGTTTAGAAGCTCATGAGAATGGTAACCAGCTAGAAGAAGCTCATGAAAATGGTCATTTGCATTTCAACCACTTCAACGCATACAAGGGTTATGAGTATTTGAAAACATGCATGAATCAAGTTAAGTTGATTTTATCATAGCTGTTATACAAATTTTTGTCTCGGGCTTGTTTGAATGAGTTGGTCTTCAATTCCCAGTTGAGATTATGCCTTTGTTACTAGACAAAGTTTGATTAGTAATATTTCATTAAAGTTAGGGTTAATTGGTTTTCAATTCTCAGTTGAGATCATGCCTTTGTTACAAAACTATTTAACTCATATAGTTATTAAAAAAATTACATTAAAATCAAATCATTATTCCGTCCCAGAATAAATGTATTTTACTTGCATTTTTTTCCCAAAACAAATGTTTTGTTTTATTTTGAAGATAGTTAGTTATGTTTCCCTATAATAAGTTAGTTATTATTCTTTAAGAAAGTTAGCTATGTGTGATGATAAATCACATTCAAATCAAATAATTACTCCATCCCAAAATTAGTGTATTTCACTTTCTTTTTTGCTCAAAAATAAATATTTTGTTTTATGGTTGTTTACTTTTTAGTTAATTCATCTGATAGTTTGCTTTGGTTTGGTGATGGGGATGGGGTTGGGGTTTCATGTCCGGCCTTTTCGCCAGAGTTTGTATTGGTCTCTTTTTTATTTAATATAAACTCCTTAGTTTCTTAAAAAAAAAAAAAAGGTTATTTATGCTTCCATACAATAAGTTAGTTAGTATTCTTTGAGAAAATTAGTTATGAGTGGTGACAAAAAGATGAATTATACACTACTAACTATTTTAATCATTGTTTTTCTCAAAATACAATACATGACACTTACAGATATTTGGGTTAAGGGCCTTTAGTTGAAGCTATAGCTACTGCATTGCAATACTTTGTAATGGTACTTGGTTGTTTTTTCACCTGATTTATTTTGTTTAGCTGCATTTAAATTCACAATATTTGAACAGTGAAATATCAATCTATTAAATGTGCCCTTGTTCATGCTCTTTCTATCAAGTAGTGTGATTTTAAACATACCTCTATAGATATGAGAAGTTGCACAACTGACACCACAGAACTACCAGAAAATAGCTAAATAAATTCACTAGTAATTTAGAAAACCTTGATTTGTTCTTCAAAATGTGTACAGTTGATAGCACAATTCTCCTAAACTTGTGAGATTGAAAGTTGATTATGTCATGTATTAGTAATTTCCACTGGCATAAACTAATAGAGTTATAAAGTTGACTGTTTTCATCACAAGCTGGTGACTACAGTCTTTATTCTAAATTTCTGATAATGTTGTGATAGTAGTTAGTTAGAAAGTAAAGCAGATGATCAGCGAAGCAGATGAGTGAAGTCGTGCAGGACGAGTGGATGGAAGGTGGCGATGAACCTACTCCCGTTTTGGATGTGATTCAGAAAGTGCGCGTCGTTGTTCAAGTCTCCATGACCTACCAAGTGGAGAGTGGCATTCATTGGAACCTCAAAATGTGTGTTGAGGTGTTGTTTTAACTGACCAATGGTGGTCAACCAGTTGAGGAAGAGCCAACCTTGACTGGAATGATTGATTGTCAACTCCACCCGATACCTTTTGACCGCAAGCAACTCGTCGCCCTCATTGAGATTCTCATTGAGTTTCAGTAACAGCACTGTGCTGTTTTCATCCACCAACCTCCCTCGGAGATACAAATCAAATATGTTCGGATCAGGACGGTCCTGGTGGAAGTCTGGATCCTCAGGGAACACCCTCGCTATGGACGGAATCATTTGAGCTTTCACGGCTTTTATAGTCCACAGCACATTTGCAGGAACAACTATCCTTTGGTCTCCCAACACAGCTGTTATAGCCTCAGTCTGATCACAAAGAAATTAGCTTAAAAGATTTAAAAGGATAGCAATTGTAACAGTAATGGTGCTATATATATGTACTTACATCGTTTGTTAGGAATTACTGGATTCGACAGCCATCTTCGTTGATTCTGCTCAGCCCGCGAGTGTATATGTTGGGGAGCAGGCATCCATTGAACGCGAAGATTTGATTGTTGACTGGTATGTTTGTTTTTGCAGAAATTTCAGCTTTCATCCCTTGGACAGACTGATAAATGTACCACTTGGCTTCCATAAATACTTTGTTTTTGCGCATAAACATCACTTTGACCGCTTGCGCCATTTCAAGTGCCTCTTTTTCTTGCTCTTCAGAGTCTAAATAACAGCTACCAAGTAAAAAAAGTATCAATGGATGGTACACTTTGCTGATGGATTGTTGTTGTTTCTTTGTTTTAATGGAAAATTGTCATGCATGTTAATTAGAGTCAGTGCACTCATAGAAATTGCACCTGTTTTCAAGCTCATGAAAATTGTCATTTGCATTTCAACCTGTTCAATACATGCAAGGGAAATGATTATTTCAAACATCCATGACTCAAGTTTAGTTGATTTTACTATATATGTCATACAAATTTTGGACCTATATACTACATTTGTATCATATAACATGAACATAGATATCTCATTCTCATGCATGCCTGTCATAGAAGCTTATTTTTGAACATTTTTTTATTCCAATTTATTTATTATTGATGTCAGTTATGCTCATCAACAGGGCAAGTGGCTTAAGGCGGTTGCTTCTCATGAGATCTCAAGTTCGAGCCTTAAAACATTCACTTAAACCATGCTCTCCCAATTATGTTGTGCAGGTGGAAGGACTGAGTTTTAGGTTGATTCAAGATTTGAACATATCTTTCAAGGAGAAGCAGGTATGGAGGCCAGAAACTAATTCAAATTTGTTTTTCCATTGGCTTTTCAAAAGCAGATACTTTTCGAATGGAAAATTTAGTGGAGATCAATCTTGGAGAAGCATACAATCATATCTTGATCTTCTTAATCGTGCAAGGAAAATATGAGGGGAAATGGTTGGTGTAGCCTTGTTCGTTGGATGCACCCACCAATATCAATTCACCAAACTCTTTTATCTCTCTGCCTCAATCTCCCGCCATTCTTCCCAAACCTTCATCTTCTGAACATCAAAACCCTATCCCCAAATTCACTCAAAATTAACAATCTTAAACGTTTAAGCTTAACCCATGTATATTCTCTTATGTACCGATGCATCTGGGGTGTTCTCTAACAGTCTTGTCGAGCGTACAATCTCGCATCCTCTACATTTGGTACGTCTCATATTATTGTTGCACTTGTACACTACAATACAATCTCAAATCCATTGGAATCCATCATCATCATCCCAGCCTTGCTTCGCCGAATGCTTTTGTGATCATGGATCAATGGAGTCTCCCATTAAGGTAATCCTTTAGTTGAAGCTATGGATACTGCACTGCAATACTTAGTAATGGTGCTTGAATGTTTTTTCACCTGATTTTTTTTTTGTATAGCCGCATTTTCACAATGTTTGAACAGTGTAGTATCAGTCTATTAAATGTGCTCTTGTTCATGCTCTTTCGATCAATTATTGTGATGTTAAACATACCTGTAGTTACTTCATGAGTTCATGTATAGATATGAGAAGATGCACAACTGACAACACGGAACTACCAGAATATAGCTTAAATAAATTCACTAGTAATTCATAAAGCCTTTGATTTGTTCTTCAAAATGTGTACAGTTGATAGTTTTTAATAAGCAAGAACTGCACATTCTCCTAAACTTGTGAGATTTGAAGTTGATTATTTCATGAATTTGTTACCACTAGCATAGAATTAATTTCCTAATAATAGAACTATAAAGTCGACTGTTTTTCAGTGCAGATGTACTAATTAGAAAGTAAAGCAGATGATCAGTGAAGCAGATGAGTGAAGTCGAGAGGAGTGGGCGGTGGAGGGGGGAAGGTGGCAATGAGCTTACTCCCGTCTTCGATGCCGTACAGAAAGAGCGGTTGTGAATCGTTGGCCATGTCTCCATGACCTACCAAGTGGATAATGGCATAGAGTGGAATTCCCAGTTCTCTGTTGAGCTGTTGTTTGAACTCAGCAAAGGTGAGCATCCGGTTGACGAGGAGCCAAGTTTGGCCGGTATCATTGACTGTCAACTCCACCCTGTTCCTCTTGAGCATGAGCACCTCGTCGTCGTCCTTGAGATGCACATCCAGCACCGTGCTGCTTTCATTCAGCCACCTCCCGTTGAGATACAAATCGAACAAGTTTGGATCAGCACTCTCCTCCTTGAAGTCTGGATCATCCGGGTACACCGTCTCTATGCGAGGTATCATTTGAGCTTTCACGTATTGTATAGTGGATAACACATTCACATGAACAACTATCCTTTCATTGCCCCACACAACTTTTATAGCCACAGTCTGATCACACCAAATTAGTAATTAACAAGTCAGATATAAGTGTCAAACAATTAACTTATATGTAATGGTACTATATATGTATACTCACATCGGTTGCGAGAAGGAACTGGACGCGAGAGCCATCATCGCTGATTCCACACTGCTCGCGAGTGTGTTCGTCTTGGAGCTGGTATCCATCGTACATGAGGATTTGGTTGTCAACAGGTACGTTTATTTTTTCAGAAATCTGAGTTTTCATCTCTAGAACAGTCTGAGAATGGAACCATTCCTCTTCGAAAAATTTGTATTGTTTGCGCATAAACGTTACTTTGATCACTGAATTCATTTCAAGCGCTTCTTTTTCTTGTTTGTTCGAGTTCTAATAATAGGTACCGTGTGAAAGGGTATCAATGGATGCGAGAATTTTCTGATGGATTGTTGGTTCTTAGTTTTAATGAAAAATTGTCATGCATGTTAGAGTCTGGGTACTCATAGAAATTGCACCTGTTTTAAACCTCACGAGAATGGTAACCGGCTAGAAGCTCATGAAAATGGTCGTCTGCATTTTAACCGCTGCAACGCATACAAGGAAAATGATTGTTTCATAACAATATAACATGCATGGATCAAGTTAAGTTGAACCATTTTTATAATTGAGGGCATCTTTATGCTCATTTACATATTGTTTATGCTAAAACATGCACTTGAACCATTTTTTTTTATAGACACTTAAACCTAAATGTATTAACTTTTTTTTTTTTTTAAACTAAATTTATTCAAAGTAATGTCATTTGAGCGTACTATAGGCCTCAGGGTGAAATCAATTTTTCTTAGCACGAAAACTAATAACAAGAAGAGTATAAAATTGGGGTATTGAATATCAATCCACCGTGATAATCTTGACAAAAAGACCAATGATCTAATTAACTCGTAGGTCACTCGATTCACAAATCGATCTGCAAACAAAATGTCAACACTATAAAACTGAGTCACATGACTATAACATCATGAAAAATCAAATCGAAAACATTTAAATCTTTTACATTAGTGTAAAAATCAAGTTCAAGGCATTGTAATCCTCCTCCTAGCTTGAAGAGTGTAAACAATTACCAATGGTTGCTCTTGAACTTAAGAAAACCACATGAATGACTCTACCAACTCCTTTCGCCATTATTGGGTTTGCTCTTTGATTTGATAACAAACTTAAAAGCCGATATGAAGGTTTCGATCAAACCACCACCTTCCAAGTCACATTCTTCTTCCACGCAATTACTATTACTTCTACAAACCTCCTTCTGCCGAAAAACACTTAACTTGTTATAGAAACCATAGTCAGGAGAAAGGGAATTCGACTTTGTCTCTAGAATATATATCACTTAAGGGTGAAATCAAATTAGTTTAGGATAAAAAAGATTGAATTTTTATTTTTTTTAGGTATTTAACCATGAGTTTTCTAAGAGGGTTCGTATCATTGGCGGGTGGGACCTTTAAGCCGTTTTAACTCAAACACTATTTTCACTCACGTAGCCTGTGTTGCCAACTGCGGCACAACCCGTGGGTGAATTTTCATTTTCATAACTATTGTTTATTCACCAAAATTTAACTCCATACAAATCAAAATTAATTTATGTCAAGTCCCTGGCTCCACCAAGAATATACCAGGTCTTGTTTGTTGGATCCACCCACCGTGGTACAGTTTAATGAAACGTCGTCGTTGTGAGTCAAAATAAACAACCACAAGATGGCAAGACGAAGCAAACCGAAGAACAACACAAGCAAAGCCAAGCAAGCTTCAGTTTGTAATGCAAAATCTCTTTTGGCAATTTCATTTCATCGCTCTGTAAACTCCATCGAACTCTCTTATCTCTCTCCCTCAATCTCCCGCCATTCTGCAAAAACCTTCATCTTCTCAATATCAAAACCCTATCCCCAAATTCACATTCAATTAACGATCTTAAACCCATATTTTCTCTCATCGGCGGAGCCAACCAATGATCGGGCCGCTCCGGTGACCGTTTGATCGGATTGCCTCGGAAAATTTCTGGTATGCTCCGATCGGCCAGCGACAATGTCTTGGGGATTGGGGTGGAAAAGGTCCTCCGAGATCTTCCATTTGAGTCTCAACTATGGTACGGACGACCCCAAGCCAAACTCCGACAATCCCAGCCGCCTGCCCTCCCTTTCGTCCTCTTCGCCGCCCTTGCCGACTCCGAATTCGGTTGCGCAAGATCAGGAGCAGGGGTTCCGGATTGAATTGGATTGGACGGCCGGAGACGACGAAGATCAGGTGGCGCTCAGGCTGCAGTCGCAACTCATGGTGGCGCTCCCCCAGCCGCAGGATGCGGTTTCGATTGAGCTCACCGGGAAGGAGGACGGGAATGTGGGCGTGGATATGAAGGTGGTCAAGCGGACTGACCCGCTGAGGGCGGTTATGCTGACGAAGTCAGTTGTGTCGGGTCAGCAGAGCGACGGCACTGGGGTGATGACGCGGTTGATGCGGTCCAATGTCGTGCCGCCATCCTCGGGTTCCGTCGGGAATGGGAATTTGGGCTGTGGGGAGCATTGGAAGAGTGTTACTCTCCTCAACCTCTCCGGTTGTGGATTGACGGTGCGTCTTTCTACTTCCCCATATATGGAAAATTGTTTATGGCTTCATGCTATGTATACTTTAAAGTAGATTTAGAATTTGAAGGGATGAGACATATTTAATTATGCACTGGTCATTGCTGATGTTATGCCTAAAATGTGGGTGATAGTTTGTATTTGGGTATTCTTGCTTGATTGTTCTGTCTAAGTAATTGATCTTTCTGTGTTTGTTTCAAATGTAGTAAAACAGAATTCTTGAGCCCTTGTATATTTTCATCACCTTGGATGCAATGCAAGGCACTAGAAGACTACCTGTATTAAGATATCATCCTTCACTCAAACAAAAACTATCAAAATAAAATTTCCATGATGTTCTAACTTCATTATGTATTGGGATTGATCATTTCAGTCCAGTGGTGAAGTTGATGTCTTTTACTAGTGAGAACATGGGTTTAATAGTGATCTGGGCACTCCCTTTTTTGTTTTTGAATCTGGCGCCAATTGTCCGTGGCTAGAATTCTTGTACACTGTTATGTTCTAGTCCTTTTAATCATCTTAAAAGTTAGGACTCCATGCAGCATAAAAAAGTAGGCCAGCTGTATTGAATGAGTACCAAGATCAAGATCTATCACAACGGGTGATTGGGCGTGAGATACCTCTTTCCAGGGACGGATCCAGAACTTGTAGCTTGTGGGGGAAAAAAAATTATCTTATACAAATTATTTTGGGTGAGAGGTTCAAGGTTCGCATATGGGGGCAATACTTAAATGATTTGAATATTTTTGTGGGGGCAAAAGTAAAAATTTGTTAGGACAAATATGAAAATTTATAAAATTTTGTGGTGTTTTTTGAAAGAAAAAAAATTCACTGGGGGCAACTGCCCCCAATGTGGATGTTGTGCATCCGTCCCTGCCTCTTTCCCTTCTGAGGCATCAAGTTGCAGGCTTATTCCTGGTTAGCATTTGCATAGCATAAGAAACTATAGCAAACAAATAATTAACTAAAAGATGTTGATTCATCTCTAAAGGAATATTTGCGCACTTAAGATGCTAGTGAATGTTTCTGAGAACTAAGTTGCATGGTATTGGCAATTAATGGGGTTAAATTCAGTGTAAGTCTAAATTAGATGTTTTCAACCAATTCTAAATTTCTGATTACTGTTTCATACTGTCCTTGCAGTCTAAAATTACTAGAATGATGATCATTTATTTATTTATTTTGATTTTGATTTTGATATCTTTAACAGAAGAAAATTTTAGAAGGGCCCTCACCATACCCGGCTGCACTGGTCTTGTGGTTTGCCAAATCCTCCCTTATAATGTACTTTCTTTGTCTTACATTGCAGGTTGTATCTGTAGACCTTATTCGACTTCCTCTTCTGGAGAAGCTATACCTTGATAATAACAAGATTACAGTGTTACCGCCTGAGCTTGGTGAGCTGAAAAATTTGAAAGTCTTAAGTGTTGACAACAACATGCTGATTTCGGTTCCTGGTAAGGGTGGAAGAGTGTACTTATAATTGGCATTTTTTTTTTGTTCTATTTAAAAGTTGGTTAACCATGTCAAGCTCAAATGAAATAAAGGAACACTTAATGTTGTGAGGTTACAGTATTTTATTTGAAGCCACCCATTCTCTTTTCTTATAATGATTGAAATTTGTGAGCAGTGGAATTGAGACAGTGCATTGGACTGGTGGAATTGTCATTGGAACATAACAAGCTTGTTCGGCCTCTTCTTGATTTCAGGTCATCTTAGCGGTGCTTAACTGTTTGATAAGCTTATTGTCGTTTAATCTTGTTTCAGGAAACTGTAAATTATCTAGAATTTACTCTTAATCTAATTTGATTGTAGGGCTATGTCCGAGTTAAAAATTCTTCGCCTATTTGGTAATCCTCTTGAATTTCTTCCTGAAATTTTGCCACTTCACAAACTTCGGCACTTGTCTCTTGCAAATACGAGGATAGTGGCTGATGAATATTTAAGATCAGTAAACGTGCAAATAGAGGTAGTATTCAATGCAGCTACAGTAGTAGCAATTTTTTTTTATTCAAAGTTTTACCATGTGATTTTCTAAGTTAGAGATGCTACCTTTTCCAAATTGCAGATGGAGAATAGTTCTTATTTTGTTGCTTCCAAGCACAAACTAAGTGCCTTCTTCTCTCTTATATTTCGGTTTTCTTCTTGTCATCACCCTTTACTGGCATCTGCACTAGCAAAGATTATGGAAGATCAAGGAAACCGTGTAGTTATTGGTAAAGATGAGAATGCAGTGCGGCAGCTTATAAGTATGATCAGTAGTGACAATCGCCATGTGGTGCGTTGGGAGTTCTAGATTACGAGTTTAATCTTTTGTTTATTATTCCTTCACGGGCAATGACAATTTAGTTTTGACTTCTGGCAGGTGGAGCAAGCATGTTCCACTCTCTCGTCCCTTGCTTCAGATATATCTGTGGCAATGCAGTTGATGAAATGTGACATCATGCAACCAATTGAAACAGTTCTGAGATCTCTTGTTCCTGAAGCCGTAATTTCTGTATTGCAAGTTCTGGCCAATTTGGCTTTTGCATCGGATACAGTATCGCAGAAGATGCTAACTAGAGATGTTGTGAAGTCTTTGAAATTGTTATGTGCCAACAAAAATCCAGAGGTAAATTTTTATTTGATAATTTATTGCTTCCCGTTGCATGATAGTTTTTAAATTGACTGTATATCTTCCGTCAGGTGCAAAGGTTATCTTTGTTAGCAGTCGGGAATTTGGCCTTCTGTTTAGAAAATCGCCGTATTCTGGTTACTTCTGAAAGCTTGCGTGAACTGCTTTTGCGATTGACATTTGCTCCTGCACCACGTGTGAATAAAGCGGCAGCTCGTGCTTTGGCAATTCTTGGTTTGTTCTTAATTTAATATTTCTACATAATTTGATATTGTTTAGTAGAATGGTGTCTGATCAATATATGACTACTTAGGAGAGAATGAAACCCTGCGTCGTGCCATAAAGGCTAGACCAGTTCCTAAGCAAGGGCTGCGTATACTGTCAATGGATGGAGGTGGCATGAAAGGCCTAGCAACTGTGCAGATCCTTAAAGAAATTGAGAAGGGAACTGGAAAGCGAATTCATGAGCTGTTTGACCTTATCTGTGGCACATCAACTGGTGGCATGCTTGCTGTTGCGCTTGGCATTAAATTAATGAGTTTGGATCAGTGTGAAGAGATATACAAGAATCTAGGTGAATCTGATACTCTAGGAAATTTCACTCACTTTGCTTGATCATTAATTATTTATCGTCTTTATTTAGCAATTATAATATCTCAGGAAAACTTGTGTTTGCTGAACCTGTTCCTAAGGACAATGAAGCTGCAACTTGGAGAGAAAAGTTGGACCTGCTCTATAAAAGTTCATCACAGAGTTTTAGAGTTGTTGTACATGGATCAAAAGTATGGATTCTTTTTTCGTCTAACTCCAGCAGGACCAGTATTACTGCCTATATCTTTTCATCTCATAAGTTTCTATATTTTTGTTAGATAAAAGGATGATTTTAGTATCTATCCTTACCCACATTAATGTATGGTTTCTTTTGATTTTCAACGGAAAAAAATGGATATGAAATAGTGGCTGTGTAATTTATTTTTTACGTATGGGTTATTTTGTCCATGTGTTATATTGTTATTATTTCTTGCATGCCTTCAAATAAATCCTACTCAATATTGCAGCACAGTGCTGAGCATTTTGAGAGGTTGTTGAAGGAAATGTGTGCTGATGAGGATGGAGACTTGTTGATAGAATCTGCGGTAAAAAATATTCCCAAAGTTTTCGTTGTATCGACTTTGGTGAGCGTGATGCCTGCTCAACCTTTCTTATTCCGCAATTATCAGGTCTAAGTCTAACACAAAGTCTTATTTTTTTTTTTTTCCTTCTCAAATGGGTATTGTCACGTCTTCAGTACCTTGCTTTAGTTGGTGATTCTTCTTCACTTATAGAAGCAATGTTCTTATCATTATGAATTTTCTTTTCATCTCACCTGTTTTCCTTGATGAATTACTTTGGTAATTAATTGCAGTACCCTGCTGGAACACCTGAAATAACTCTCCCAGTTTCAGAAAGTTTGGGTATCGGTGGTATATCATCACCTACTGCTGGTGCTCAAGTGTGCTATAAACGCAGTGCTTTCATTGGTAGTTCAAGGCATCGAGTGTGGCAAGCTATAAGAGCATCATCAGCTGCTCCCTATTACCTTGACGATTTCTCTGATGGTATTCTCATTTTATGCTTGCTAAATTTATCCATGCACATTTTTTATTCTTTTGTTTTTTGAAGTTGAGTGAGCTGATTTCCAAAATATTTCTGATTCTGAAAGACATTTTGCTCTACCAAAATTTTGCTAGATATAAACCGTTGGCAGGATGGTGCAATAGTAGCAAACAATCCAACTGTTTTTGCCATTAGAGAAGCACAACTTCTGTGGCCTGACACAAAAATTGATTGCTTAGTTTCCATTGGGTGTGGTTCTGTTCCGACAAAGGTAAGTATATGGCTTTATTGTCCCCAGATTATTCACTTCAAAATGAGATATTACTAATGCTATTTAAGTAACTTCACCTCTCCCAACCTTCTTCCCCCTATCTCTCCACTCTTTTTATTTTTTTTGTTTCTTTACAATAATTATTTTTATATGCACATCTGTGCTGTAGCTAGTAATAAATAGGTGCATGGTCAGTAATGGGATCTTCTTATTTATATACTTGTTAATGACACCCCACATCCACATGCTCTCTTGGTCATGTATAATATATAACCTAGTTGTAAAACCATAAGTTTTCTGTGATTGGTATCTTAAGTATAATGCTTCTTAGTGGACTAAAAATTGCTTCCCTACATTATCTTTATAAGATATTTTGAAGAAAACTGTTAATGAATATGTCCACTCTTGCTATAACTAGAACATTCCCTGGATTGGACAGGAGAAATGCAAAGTTGTTATGAAGTTGGATGTAGTTTATGTGGATAATAGTGATTCTATGACTATTCTTCTTGTTGAAATATAAGAGAAAATATATTATTCATCTTAATATGAGTACATAAGAGAACGTATTTGTAGGCTTGATAGTTTGATTATCAATGATAACCAAGATGGAAAATGAATAACTAAATGATTACGGTAGAGGAGATCAAGGATACAAATGTTATTGAGAATCTATACTAGTTGATATTCAGATTTATTCTCTAACACTCCCCCTCAAACTCAAGGTGATAACCTTGAGATTGCCAAAATGATTGACCATGGAACCCATGGTCATTGTTGCGGTGCATGCGGCGGAGAATGGCAAGAGGAAACACTTGGGTGATGTCGGCGAGAGGAAGGCGACCACGTCGGTGTCAAGTCAAACACCATATGAAAGGGGTCATTGGAGCATCGCTGGCGGAGAACGCCAAAGAAGATGCCGAGAGAGATTGCCAGATGACTTAATTGTTTATGTAGAGTAATAAGAGGACTAAAACTAGTAAAGAGAAAATTATAAATTTTAAAGGCATCGTGAAGAAGAAAGAAGTTGGCCGGACAAGCAACCCAAGTTTAACACCAGAATAAGTGAAGCTTTTAAAAACTCAAAACAAAGGATGAAAAGGCTCTGATACCGTTTTGAAATATAAGAGAAAACATGTTATTCATCTTAATATGAGTACATAAGAGAACCTATTGATAGGTTTGATAGTTTGACTATCAATGATAACTTAGAAGGAAAGTGAATTACTAAACTATTACAATAGTGGAGGTCATGGTCTCATGGATATAAATGTAATTGAGATTCTATATTAATTATAATTGATATTCAGATTTATTCTCTTAACGCTTCTAAAATGTTTTTTGTTTATTTATTGATAATGATTTTGGGCTGTTATGTTTTTTGTTGATCCATAAATACATATGTTGTTGCAGCCCCGGAAGGGTGGTTGGCGATATCTGGATACTGGGCAGGTGTTGATTGAGAGTGCGTGCTCTGTGGAGAGGGTGGAGGAAGCTTTGAGCACATTACTACCTATGCTTCCTGAAATTCAATATTTTCGATTTAATCCTGGTATTGACTTTAAAATTCAGTTTACTTGAGAGTGAAGTCTAAAAGATTCGGTAACCTTTAAGTAGGCCCATAATCATTTGTATCACTTACCGTTTCTTCACCTCCCTCCAGCTAAGAAATTATCCTTAAAAATAACTTTTCAGCATTCCAAATTTTTATCCCTTACAGTTAATGAACGGTGTGATATGGAGCTTGATGAAACTGATCCTGCAGTCTGGCTGAAGTTAGAAGCTGCAGTTGATGAATACATTCAGTGCAATCCTGAAGCTTTCAAGAATGTCAGTGAGAGGCTACTGCGGCCTTACCAACTTGATGATAAGTGGGCAGTGAATTTGAAATCCCAGATTTTTTCCAATGGTATGGTGTCAAATCCAGGTATGGGTGTTTCTCTTGCTTGCTATAGATTTTTATCTTTATTATTTCTTTTCCTCTGGGCTTTGAATTCTTTTCTCTTCTTTTTTTAGATGAGAGTGGACCTTCATTAGGTTGGAGGCGTAATGTATTACTTGTTGAAGCTTCACATAGTCCTAATTCAGGAAGACTTGTTCAGCATGCTCGGGCACTGGAGTCATTTTGTTCCCACAACGGAATAAGGTTATCCCTTATGCAAGGGATGTCGGGAGTTTTGAATACAGTACCAACGACAACTTTGCCAACACCATTTGCATCACCACTGATCACTGGAAGCTTCCCATCTAGTCCGCGTCCATTTAGTCCAGATGTTGGCCCACAGAGGGTTGGCCGAATTGATATGGTTCCTCCGTTGAGTTTGGATGGGTCTCAGCCTGGAAAGACAGTCTTATCTCCACCAAATTCTTCAGAACCCCGGCAACTTTCTTCACCTGTCCAGTCATTGCATGAAAAGTTGAAGAACTTACAACAAGTGGGCATTGTACATCTGGCCCTTCAAAATGATTCTGTTGGTTCCATATTAAGGTGACCATGCTTTATCACTCTAACTTGTCATATTTTAATATAGTTATACAGTTGTTCTTACCTACTTCTTTATTTAGTTGGCAGAATGATGTTTTTGTGGTTGCTGAACCTGGAGAACAAGCAGATAAATTTCTACGAAGTGTTAAATTTAGCTTGTTATCAATGTTGCATAGTCATCGCAGAATGGGGGCAGCACAGCTGGCTAAGATTTCATCTGTTGCTGATTTGGTTGCTTTTAGACCATCTTTCCAAATTGGAGGGATTGTGCACCGTTTTATGGGACGTCAAACCCAAGTACGATTCTTTTTCCTTTATACTTTGAGTTTCCCTTGGGATGATTATCTTTTTGTTTATATGTTGCAAGTTTTAAAACTCAATTGTTGTGCTGTTTGATATGTTTTGGCGAAGGTCATGGAAGATAACCAAGAAATTGGGGCATATATGTTTCGGAGAACTGTCCCTTCGGTGCACTTAACACCTGATGATGTCAGATGGATGGTATGGCTCTCATTTGATTTATGGATCCTCCCTTTTCAGCTGATCGTTGTAGATTATCAGTTGAAAAGGTTGGCAGTCTTTACTCTTGTCTCGTCTTTACTCTTGTCTCGTCTTACATGGTTTTTATGTTTACTGCTGTTCTTTGTTTTAAAAATAGTTAATAAACATCTGGTGAGTGGAGAGATGAAAGCTATTGGAACTCGATAATATGGAGCATTACCGATTTTCAGGATGAATTTTAGGAGTTTCTCAAAACCTCAAATTGAATTGTGTATTACCATATGTTCCCTTAATAATAGTATGGTCTTCTTCTACTGATTGCTGCATCAGTGCCCTCAATGATCTCAAGCTACTATTTTCGTAGCTTGGATGATGATGCTTTTCTCTTACTGTTGCTAGGATATTACTAGGCTCGTAAAATATCTATAGTATAGCAACATTTATTGAAGAATAAGAAGTCTCGAGTTATGTCTGTGAGATTGGATTTCATTAAGAAGACTAGCTAGTAGGGAAGTTATATCTGTAGAAAGTTGGTACAAAATGTGAAATTATGAATAGTAGGGAAGTTATAGAGCAAAAAGCTGTTGAATTTTGTTTAGGGTATAAATTTTATGCTAACTTTTGGTTGTTTTAAGTGAAACTCTTAACTGTGTAATTGAAAGTTGGGAAACATTTTAGTAATAGGTTTGCTTCCTATTGAATGAGTCTGTTAATTGTCCCCTACACCTCCCAGGAAAACGTAACAAATGAAAAGTGGTGGTGGCTAGGCATTTGAACAGCCTTCCTATGTCATTATGAGTTATGCAACTATTAAACTCCCATTATCTTCTTATTTTTTTGGATGCTTTGTCTTGTTGTATTACCTTAGGCTGGAGCTTGGAGGGACAGAGTCATAATTTGTACAGGGACATATGGGCCTACTTCAGCTTTAGTCAAGGCGCTTTTGGACTCTGGTGCAAAAGCTGTTATATGCCCTTCATCTGAGCCTCAAGAAATGCAGCTGATGCCGTCCATTGGATCAGCGCAGTTAAATATTGTGGAGAATGGAAAGTTTGAGATTGGAGAGGAAGAGGCAGAGGATGAGGAGGATGGATCCACTACTCCAGTGAGTGACTGGGAAGATAGTGATGCTGAGAGAAGCAGAAACAATTCTGTGATTTCTTGGGATGATGACGAGGATGACTTGTCACAGTTTGTTTGCCATTTGTACGATTCACTGTTTAGGGAAGGCGCGGGAGTAGATGTCGCCCTGCAAAACGCTCTTGCTTCGCATCGAAAGCTGAGGTACTCATGCCATTTCCCCAATTCATCATAGCTCATCCTAAAAAGTCAGACATAAGACAGTGGAAGTATAGACCCCAAACACACCAAGAAATACCTATACAGATGTGAGAAATATACTTGGAAGTTTAAAGAGGGAACATCTATTTTTGAGGCTGTAGTAGTGTGTTGTATAGGTAACATATTTGAATGACCAAGGAACACGAATATCACATCGGATGTATGAAGACCGAAAGAGGAGATGTCACTGGCTAATGTCACATCTCTGCAACCACTGTGCCGAGGGTCTTAAAGACTGAAACCATCAGCGTCACTATGGCAGCTACGGAGCGGGTTTCTGGTTGCTTTTAAAAACTCCTTAAAACCTTGTACCCTCTATTATTTGAAGATGGAGGTCTATGCGGATGTGTTTTAGTGTAGTAGTAGCCACAGAATGTTCAGTTCTTTAGTTGCATAGAAAATTTTGTATCAGTTTGTGTTTAGTGAATTACTGATATCTGAATAACATATGGCGTTACTTTAACAACATGATATTGAAAAGGCAAAGTGAATTACTTGAAAGGTATATGGTCTCTTTGTAAGAAAATAAAGTTGTTCAATTGGCATCGGCAAATCGCTTGTAAAATTGATCATCTTTTTTATCAGCAACCGGAAAGGAGTACCAGACTCGAGACCTTGAAAAGGTCAAGCACCTTAAGCTGCTTGTCCCGTATAACATTTCAATAGTTACTTGGCATCATTACTTAGCCACCAGAATTGGTTTTAAGTGGATTGCAAGCCAGCCAAAAGCATAAACAAAAAGTGGACATTGAAAGCAATCAGCACCACCTAAAACTAAAACTAAACTAAAACAATCAGTGGAAGCCAATTCCTTACTCTTGAGGAAGACAATGAGGTCTAACCTAACAAACACAGTGATCCCTCAACAGTTTGTAGGGGAAGCTTCAACTGTTTTCAGTTTCAATATGATTATGGTTTTGGAGCCAAATAGTAAAGTTCTATTATGGCTGACCAATCAGTCTATAGCATCATCATCATAATCATGAAAAATATAAATAAAAAGTTGCTCTTAATGCCAACCGCTAACTTTTCTAAACAAATTTTATGGCCTACTTTGCTCAAAAAAAGAAAAGAAAAAAGAATCCAAAAGTAACATATAACAATAATAGCCACTTATGCAAATTCTCATGCTCTCCTCAATACCAAACCTTCATTTTCTTTTTCTTTTCTCTTCTGGTGCTGTGTACAGACAACACAGTAACTACCAAAGCTAAATAGCTGATAAGAATGGCTGCTGCTCCAGCAGCAATAGGCTCGCGAGGCACTATAGGATCGCTGGTGAGGAAGGAAATTGATTACTTCGGCAAGTTTGAGTTGGAACAAAGAAGGAGCTCTAGGAAACCTCAGGCAACAATTGTTGACATGCCTGGTCACTGCAGGCCTAAGCCTGGTTTCTGGTTCTTGACAATGACCTGGAAGAAGAAGAAGCACAAAGGTAAAAGTATCAGTACCAGTGGTGGCTTCTTTCCAAGCATCTGTTCTATGGTGGATGTTGCAGAGACCAGCCACAATTACAGGATCCTGAAGGAGGATGATGATGATGATGCCCAAAACTTGCTCTTGTAAGAGAATTTGACTACTTCATTAGTATCAGAATCTTGATGGAGCTGCTTTTTCCAGAATTAATATATCTTGAATCTTGATTTTGTGTTTCCTGAAAGAGCTTCATTTTGTTGCTCATGTTTGCTTTCACTACAAGTTACTTCTGCCATGGTGCCACAACCTTCTCGCTGCGCTAAATAGCTTGTGATGTTGAGACCAGTGGACATGTGCCAGTCTAAGTTTCAATCAGGGTCATATCAGAGCCAAAGGAAGCTGAATTTGTGATAAGAAATTCATCTCAACAACAGTATGTGATGTGTGCATTCGTGCGTCTCTTTGATCTTTGTAATGCTCACAATAACATTTATCAAAATTTCCATAAAATTGCATTACATTCCAAAAAGTTTGCATTACAATCATGCACTTCTATACACATTTCCACAAGAATTTTGGTTAGTAAGATATACAATATACTAGAGGGTGAGCCTTGGCGCAACAACTAAGGTTACTGCCTTGTAACCTTGAGGTCCTGACTTTGAGATCGTGATGGAAGCCTCGTGCACTGGGATGCCAGTATAAGAGATTAGAAAACAATATTCAGTTTCAGCTCCATCTAAAACTGCTATCCATTTCTACTCTTAGGTATCTATGAAAACACCTTGAATCAGATAGTTTATGGTGGTGGGTTTGATTTCTGCACCTAAATGACTATGTTACAGACCCTAAATGCTATTTCTATCTTTATCGTTTCGAAGATTTTCTCGAAGAGTTGAAATGTCCACTACGGCCTCTAACTGAGCCCTTCTTCTCTTCCTCGTTACCTTTTGGATTGGTTAGAAACTGAAGAGCAGACACAACTTCATCAATGGACGGTCTTCTCTCATAATCTTCTAGTAGACACATAGCTGCAATTGCAAGAGCTTGGTGGAGACCCTTTACCGGGTAGTTCCCTTCGAGTAATGGGTCAACCAGCAATGTAAATTTTCTTTTGTTCTTGAGCAGAGGCTCAGCCTGCAATGAATTCCCAACAAGAACCAGCCAAAAGTAGTTTGGATACTGTATTATTGTGAAACATATGACATTTATAAGACTATAGTTTAAAGTTTAAACATTAACATTTGCAATCATACCCAAGTTATTAAGTTCTGTTCCTCTGCTGGTCTTGCAGTGTCAATGACTCTTCTACCAGTGATCAACTCCATAAACACAACTCCATAGCTGTAGACATCAGACTTTGTGGTAAGCTGGCCAGTCAGTGCATACTCCGGCGCACAGTATCCATAGGTTCCCATCACCCTTGTAATTACATGCTCGCTATCTCCCGTAGGACCTATCTTAGCGAGTCCAAAATCAGAAAGCTTTGCGTTCATGCTCTCGTCTAACAATACATTAGATGATTTGAAATCACGATAAATGATCGGGGGGTTTGCAACGTCGTGCAAGTATTCAAGTCCTCTAGCTGCTCCCAAAGCTATTTTAAGCCTAGTGTCCCAATCAAGACGTTCCTTACCTGGAGATAAATCTGAAAAACAGATCATACAAACAAGAAACTTTACATCAATTGCCTAGTAGATAGTAGATCAGTTCAGTTGATCATGGATTGAGATCATGTGTGGACATACCGAGCAAATGATTTTCCAAACAACCATTGGCCATGAACTCGTAAACCAAAATCCTCTCTTCGCCTTCTGCACAATACCCGATCAGATTGACAAGGTTGTCATTTTCAACCACACTTAACATTGCCACCTCTGAAATGAATTCTCTGCTACCTTGCCGTCCTTTTCTGTCAAGTTGCTTAATAGCAACAACCTGATACACAAAAACAACAGAGGCACATTACAAGATTGGTCAGCACTATATA
>JAYMTA010001276.1:0-20797 GCA_036897625.1 Pelargonium cotyledonis
AGAACAAGAAGAAGTCGCCGGAGCAGAGAGTGGGGTCGAGGATGGTGGCGATGCAGGGCTCGCCGTCGCCGTTGCTTTTTTCGGCATCGGCTTGAAGCTGAGATGAAGACAAAGAAAAGAAGCACTAATTAATTGTTTTTCTTTTTTGTTTTTTTATTAACCCTTTTTTGTTTTTTTGTTTTTTGTTTTGGTCTTAAATTCCATCTAAGCAAAAAAAGTACATCTCACACAAAACAATAATACACTTCATCACCACGTAATCGTCCACGTCAGCGTCACTTAACGGACAAATTGACTGAATGTGACGGCGGGTATTCAATTGAGTATAAAATAAAAATATGAATACTTAATTAGGTATAAAATAAAAGTGTAGATACTATATGGAGAGAAATAGAAGTTTCAGCACTAAATTGAGTATTTTTTTGAAAGTCTGGGTACCAAAAAAAAAATGGTTATCCCAATAAAAAACAGAGCAAAAGAAAGCAGAGCAAAAAAACAGAGCTCAGAGCTGAGACCATTTCTTGTGGGCTCTCCCTTTTCTCCTTCCTCTGTCTCTGCCTCAAAAAGCTCTGATTTTTATTCACAAGAACACACCCAATGGAACAGCAAGAGCATCACGAGCAACAAGAGCGACCAGAGCTCAAATGGGTCTCAGAGAACGAGACCTACGAGGAAGAAGAAGAGGAGGAGGTGATGGGTCTTCAAGCGAGGAGACCCAGAAACAGCCATGGCCAAAATGGTGACAGTAATGGTGGAAGTACAGTTACTAGCGACAGTAACAGTCCTGGTAGTGTTGCTTCGGAATCGAAGAATGGAGGTGAATCTGGGTTCCATTTCAGTGATGAAGATGGTGGGTTCGAAAGTGTTGTGAATCATGAAGGAGTGGAAGCTGAGTTGAAGAACAGTGACAGTGTTTATTTTGATAGAGAGCAAGGTGATTTGATCATAAAAACTTATATCTGTTTCTTCAATTTTTGCTTTCTCAATTTGAATCTGGAACCAGCTATGAGTTGGGTGTTTATTTTTTTTGAAAGTTTATGCGGGTTTTTGTTAATTTTTTCTGTTGATTTGTAAAGTTGGTTGCTTTAGGGTGATGTTGAATGAGTTTGTGCTCATTGGTTGTTGAAAAGTTGAGACTTTGAGATAAGAACTAGGTCGTGGATCTTGTGGGGGTGTTTGGGTTAGGTTTTAGTGAGAAAAGTTATAGAATATGGATGCATGTTTAAAATATTGAAGCTTTGTTCCCTAAAGAGATGCTTGATTCCTGTGCTTCTGTTTTTGACTTTGTTGCTTTTGTCATGAAATATTTATTAACTATAGACCAAAAACGTTGATGAGATGAGAACTTGATCCAATGCAGTTGCTTGTTTTAGATTTTCTTTTTCACTATGAAATTCAGACTATTCAGTACCCATATGACAAAATCAGTGTTGGATGTTTTTGCAAATTAGTTAGTGTTTTAGGGAGTAGAAGCAGAGTTGAAGAACAGCTACAGATTTTAATTGGCAGAGAGCAAGTTGATCTGTTTAGAAACCCTATTTCTGTTTTGTTTAATTTTTGCCCATTTATTTTGTGTTCTCAGTTTGAATCTGGAACCAGATCTGTGTTGGGTATTTTTGTTATCGAAAATTTTAAGTGGGTTTTTGTTAATTTTTGTTATTGATTGGTATAGTTGGTTGCTTTATGGTGATGTTGAATCAGTTAGGGCATGTGGGCTGCTTGGAAAGTTGAAACTTTGAGATGAAAGCCAGGTTGTGTATCTTGTGAGTGTGTTTGGGTTAGGTTTTCCTGAGAAAAGTATTGAATATTGTTGCAATATGATTAAAAAATTGAAGGCATGGTGTCCAAGATAATGTTTTATTGCTTAAAGAGATGTTTGATTCATGTGTTTTTGTTGCTTTCATCATTAAATATTTATTAACTAGATATCAAAAACATTGATGAGATCAGAGCTTGATCCAATGTTGTAACTTGTAATAGATTTGTTTTCTGAAGTAAATCAGGCGTCCTGTGGTGTGTTGTTTGTGAATCCCCTTGCTCCTGTGGCTTTATACACATATAAATGTGTGTGTGTGTGCATGTTGGTTTAGTGTTGAGGGACTAAATCATGTTGATTGAAAATGCCAATAGCTTTCTTTTTCTCTATACTTTCTTGTAATTGACAGAACATGAGGCCATTGTGTGCAAGATGATGTTTTATTGCTTAACAGAATTTTTATCAGTTGTGTTTTAGGTACTAAATGGTGCTGAGTGAAAATGCCGGCATTTTCATTTTTTTGTCATTTGATAGAACATGGTTGCAATGTGATTAAATATTGAAGCCATTGTGTGCACGATGATGTTTTATTGCTTTATAGAGAAGCTTGATTCATGTGCTTGGGTTTTTGTTGCTTTAATTTCATATATTTATTAACTAGACACCAAAATAGTTGATGATATCGGAATTTGAACCGTTGTAACTTGTAATGATTTTCTGTTTTTTTTTTCCTGAAGTTATGTACCCATATGACAAAGTCAGTGTTATGTTGTGTGTTGTTTGTGAAGTCCCTCAGACAGCTGGTTTCCTTCATTTTATTAGGCAAGTGTTTTAGGGACTAATTGGTGTTGAGTGAAACGGCTGATATTTTTCATTTTTTTTTGTCATTTGATAGAACGTGGTTGCAATGTGATTAAAATATTGAAGTCATTGTGTGTAAGATGATGCTTGATTCATGTGTTTCTGTATCTGTTGTTTTAACTTTCATATCATTAAGTATTTGTTAACTAGAAATAAAAAAAGTTGATGAGATCAGAAATTGATCCAACGTTGTAATTTGCAATAGACACAAATTCAGTGTCTGTGAAGCCACTTGGAATGGTGGTTTTCTTCATTTTATTCGTTAGTGTTTTAGGGGCTAATTGGGGTTGAGTGAAGATGCCGATAGTTTTCATTTTTTTGTCATTGAAGGAATATGGAAATGTCACCACTGCGATTGGACCTACAGAATGGGTAGTCCTTGGACTTTTCATAAGCCGAGTATTGAGGAGTACTCGCTCATGCTCATGAGTGCCAAATCTTTTGTTTTTGATGCTAAAGGTCAGTGGACAAAAGATCTTTATAAGGAACAATACGGTTTCTCCAGCAAAAAAATAAAATAAACAAGAACAGTACCGTATTAGTAGAGAAACAAATTTCACAAGGACAATTTATTAATAACAATTAGAATGGTTTATTAATGGCGGTTTTGTGTGAATAACATGCTTATTTGGTTGTCAGTTCTCTCTTCTTTTTACGGTTCTATTAAGCATGAGTTTTGCTTACAAATGTTTTATTTTTGTTGCTGCATGGTTGCAGGTACCGAATCTGTTAATGGATTTTCTGAAATCAAACTAAATGCCGTTGACAACTTCCCTATTGAGTCAAATCTTGGACTCGACAAATTTGATGGCTCCACTAAAGATTTTGGCGTTCAGAAGAATTTGATCTCTGAAGTCGAACATCAAGTTGTGGATTTTTTAGGGGTTGAGAGCTTTTCTGAAATCAAATCAAATGGTGTCAAAAGCTTTCCTATTGAGACAAATCTCGGGCTCGAGAAATTTGATGCCACTACGAAAGATTTTGGCATTCAGAAGAATCCAGTCACCGAAATCAAACATCAAGGTGTTGAGTTTTTAGAGGTTGAAAACGACAATACGGGAGTAGAGGAGGTTGTGGACTTCGTAGAAGAAGAGATTGACCTTGAAGCACCGGATTTAGATGTTGAGGGGGTCATAACAAAGCAAGAGACTCATGATTTATTTTGTCCTAATTGTCATTCATGTATAACAAAAAGGGTTATTCTTCGTAGGAAGAAAACAAAAGTCCGGACTAGGCGCTGTAGAGCAAGAGCTGAGCCAACTGACAACTCTCCCATAGTAGTTGTCCCCGAGTTGAACGTGAGTACTAGTGAACATGATCTTGCAGATGATCAAGGTGATGGTAGAGTTGAGAGTCGTTCCAGTGATGGCCCCACAAGTGGTAACAACCGAGACAGAGAAGAGACGGATTGTTTCCGATGCTTATCGTGCTTCAGCTTTTTCATTCCTGCAGGTATTGTCTTAACTCCTCTCTATTTGGAACTTTCTCGCCGCACCAAAAATAGTGTAGCTGTTTGATATCATCTTCTTAGATTGCTTGTAGATGTGGTACTTTGTTTACTATGTTTTTTTTCCTATAATGATTAGCTTCTATTGTTACATTCCACAGGAAATGGCTTTTTCCGAATTTTTAGAGGTAGAAATGAGGCTGAGACTGTGACCATACAAGATCCTCGAGACGTGCCTGCAGCTGCAGCTGCAGCTCCAGCTCCAGCTCCTGCCAACGCAAATGGTTTCTTCTCTTTCTTCAGCTCAAAGAAAGGGACAACCTCAGCAAACGAGACGGCAACAGCTGTTGAACAGGGTGAACATTTCACGATCTCTTGCTCGGGCATTCTAGAAAATTTCAAATAAATACAATGTACTTTACCTTAAAGTCACGTGATTATCCTGATTGTTGTTTCATCACATAACTATAATTAGCTAATACTTTCATGAAACTAATATGCTAATGACACTGTTAGGTTGAATTATGAAAGTGCTATTTCCCCACTATATAAGTATAGCCTGACCTAGCTTGTTAGTCAAAAGGGTATTTTAGGCATTCTAAAAAGGCTAGTTCATGTGCCAATCATGTGATGAGAGCGAAGGTACATTATGTTAAATCTAACTGACGTAGTAACTCCGTTTCAAAATAAGTGTCATTTTAGAGGTGAAGTACATGATAATGTGATTTTGAGGCAAAGCCCAAACCATTTATCTGAAATTCTCCAAAATTTTACGTATGTTGGACCATTTTCCCCATCCATTTCTTTGAACTTTTTGTCATTCGGTGAATTATATGTGAAGCTCGAGCATATTTCTATGCATTTCATTATTTAAACATTATTCGTCTATGTGTTACTGCAGAAAACCGTACAGAAGCAGATACTGTTACCCAGAACAACTCATCACGCCCATCTGATGAAACCCTAACCAACCGCGTAACTGAGCCTCCGGCAACACCACTTGCTATTAGTACTCTTGATGTCACCAGACAACCTGCAAAAGCTATCGAGGCTCTTCAAGATGGAGTGAACAGTTTCTCTCATTCAAATGGAGAGAACTTAATGAACGAAAAATCTGATATAAAAGTTGACCATGTAACTGATATTTCACTGAAGTACGATATACTGCCTGGTCAGAACGGTATTGCTTCAACAGTTAATTATGTATCTGCAGTTGCTCAACCGATTTATAGTAACGGAGTTGACGGTGCGAATGAATTCCAGAAAGTGGGAAAGGATATTTCCAATTCTGTAATTCAAGAACATAAACTACCCGAAAGTGCAATAGTGTATGTGCCGGAAAAGTTGCCTGATGCAGTGGATCAGAAAACGACAGGTATGAGCAAGATTTGGTTGCTGTCAAGAGTATAAAGTTGATACCGAGTCTTTGATTATTAGCTTAAGCTTTTAGTCGAGTTTGTCGTCTACGTGGTTTCAGAGTCATTTAGTTGAGTTGCAAAGCGAAAATGAGTTTGCACATGAAGGGGCGTGTTAGAGTATAAAGTCAAATATTAGACCTTCAAGTTCAACTTTCAGTTTTGGTATTAGAGCCTTCCTAGAGGTTACAAGTGCGAGTCGGCGATAATGAGTTTGCAGTTGAGGGTGTGTGTTAAAATATAAAGTGAATATTGGACATTCAACTGTAAGTTTAAGCTACGCACCACAATTCAGGAAACATTCTTTTCGAGTTTTTTCTTTTCCCTTCATATTTTTTCACTAACACCAAAATTTGTAACTATTAGTTGTTGGCAATGTTAGCGTGTCGTTTTGAAATCTGCTTGTATATAATGCAGGGTTTAACCTTAACCCGATATCAACTGAGACAGCGTCTGAACCAGCCGCTCCTGCACAAGCACAAGATGTTGTCCCAAGAGAAGAGATTTCGCTGCAAACCGAGACTCGCTTAGATTTAGGTGAACCATTACTTGCTCAAGTAAGCGAACGTCGTGGATGGGACATTTTGAAAAGCATTGTGTATGGCGGTTTGATTGAATCGATCACGAGTGTTGGTATTGTGTCCTCTGCAGCTGGTGCCGGTGCTGCCACATGTAAGTTGTTAAATACAAACCAATGCTTATTTGATATGATTTTTTTACTTAACATCATACGATTACTATTGTCAATGCTCTTTAACTTTCTTTTTTCGTATATCGATCAAGCTCGTTCTCAACTTGACTTCATAGCATTTCACGTTAGGGTATTGATGTTCCATTTGGTCTATTGCAGTGAATATAATGGTTTTAGCATTGGCGAATCTGATAGGTGGACTTTTCATCATAGCTCATAACGTAAGTGCCATACCATTTCAACATTTCCTGTTCTCAATACAATCACGACGCATACTCACACTTAACTTTCACAGCTAGGAGAACTGAGAAAAGATCGCTCTCTAGTCACATCCACTGAAACCAACGAAACACAAGACCGGTATCACGAGCTGCTCGGGAGGAGGGAAAAGTTCAAACTCCATGCAGTAGTCGTCTTTCTCTCATTCCTGATTTTCGGTGCCCTCCCTCCAATCATCTACGGTTTCTCGTTCCGCAAGAGCGATGATCGGGACCTCAAGCTCGCTGTAGTCGCAGCCTCTTCGCTTCTATGCATCACATTGCTTGCTACGGGGAAAGGGCACGTCCAAAGACCTCCGAAAACCTACTTCAAGACGGTTTTGTACTATCTCAGTATAGGGTTTATGGCCTCCGGTGCTTCGTATTTAGCGGGAGTGTTGCTCGATAAGCTCTTGAATGATTTAGGAATCACCGAGTCCAGTTTTGCTTCGAGTTCTTCGAACTTGACGTTCCAAGAACCGAGCTTGGGCCAACGGGGATGGGGAGAGAATTAGAGTTGCTCGTGCATTTTGAGATATGCTCTAGGATCAATCTTTGTTTTGTTGTTTTGGTAATTTTGAGGAGTTGTGGGTCTCAATAATGTTGCGGTGTTTTTCCTTGAAAGCATTGCCAGAGTAAGATGTAGCTTTTATATGTTTTTTCGCTTATTGTAAACATTTTTCTACATGAAATGTAGAGTAATGTAGCCCTTTTTTGTTGTCCATTTTTCATGTGTTTGTGTCTTCATGGAACACCGAGAAAGAGTTGACAATTTGAATTTTGAGACGTATTTTTTGGGAATTTAGTTGGAAAGATCTAATTTAAAGCCGATCCTGCAAGCAATGTTCGGGTTTATTTGAAATGGAGGATGTGAATTTGTCTGATTGGATCTACATTTTTAAAATTTGGGTTGTATAAGATAGTTTTGATCAGTTTTTGTGTTAAGTCGGGCAAACTTGTGCGGGCACACAAAATCTACACGCAAAACTTGAATCTGCCTCGATATGCAGTCTGAAAGCAAAACCAGACAACCTCTTTATCGGGATCAATTGAACCCAAAATTCGAATTGTCACCTTTAATTCAAAACGACCGACTAAAGAAAATTGTCAGAGAAAGTAATGTTACGTGTCCCGAATATTGTACAAAATGAAGATTCAACCGAATTATAAAAGGTCTAAGCATACAATATGTCTCAATAAAGAAAATTTGTATAAAATTGGGGGTAATTAACATTTTTAAAATTAAACATTGCAAGTTAATTTCCAATTCCGCAGAAAACAAAAACAATTGGGGTCAGAAACCTAATTTACAAACTCCCGCGGGTCAAAACTGTAAATACCAATACCTTCATAGACCTCTCTGGACTCGACACTGTGGACACAAACCATCGGCTCTGTGTGGTGTTGATGGCAACAGCAACCACTCTCTCATGGCGGCCCAGCCTCGGCACCAGACCCTCCCTCCGCCGCTCTATCCCGGTTCGACACGTGGTATCCGTACGGGCCTTCCAGCGCAGCGACTTCGACGGCTTCGCGAAGCGCATGGCCTCCGGCGAGGCCTTGCGCGACGCCTGGCGTTCGGCGAACGACGGCTTCGAGCAGCTCCTATTTGAGGCCAAGAAGACCGCCGAGCGAATCGACCGCCGGTATTCTGTTTCTCGCCGCGTGAGCTCCGCCGCTAGCACCGCGATGGAGCGGGTGCGGGAGATCGATCGGGAGTTCGAGATTAAAGCTCGGTGGAGGTCGTTTAGCATGGATTTTGGGAGGAATTTTCCTAGGGTTTGTTCTCTCTCTCTCTCTCTCTCTCTATATATCTCTGTATATGTGTGTGCATAACGGTTGTTTTTCAGTTTCTTCATTTTCTGAAAATTTAGCTGCTCTAATATTCAATTGAGTAATTATAGTATTTTCCTCTATAAAACATAGGCTTCATTGTTAGAAATTGCTAAAAGTGGTTAGAATTTGAGGCATGAACAGCGAGTTTTTTCTTCTTCTGAAAATTGAGGTAGTGAAGCAGCTGCAGAGCTGAAAATAGCTGATATGATCTTCAATTGAAGTCAATATAGAGTGATCCATCATGAAACGTAAGATTCAATGGTAGCAAACGAGCAATTGTTAAAATTTGAGGTATGAACAATGAGATTATATTCCAATTGCTATAATTTTTCGACATGTCCTGAAAATTGAGGTTTTGAAGTCAGTATGTGTTACCCTTTAGAAAACACAAGGCATTTGATGTATGAGATTATACTCCAATTGTATTGAAATTGATAAGCGTTTGTTTTTTTTTTTTTTTTTTTTGCAATTTTGGCATTTCTGAAAATTGAGGTTCTGGAGGAGCTGTTAAAGTTGAAGATAGCAGTTGTGGTCTTCAGTTGGTGTCTGTATTGTGCTTTCCTTTATTAGCATATGCTTCATTGGTAAAAGTTGCTAGAATTTGATGTGAACAATAAGTTTATACTCCAATCCTAATGAAATTGATAACAGTTGTTTTTCAATTGAGGGTCTAAAGCAACTGCGAAAGCTGAAAAATACTGTGCTATGATCTTCATTATAAGTTAAAAGAGTCTCCTTTTCTGTTAAGCATTAACTTCATTGCTTAATTTTATTAGAATTTGATGTATGAACAATGAGATTATAATTCAATTGTTATGAAATTGATAACAAGTTGGCAAGTTGCTGTTTTTATTTTTTATTTTTTGTAATTGTGGTGTAAAGAAACATAAGAACAAGGGACATGCCATTGATGTAACTTTGTCCTTATGTATTGCAGGTACTTTTCTATAATTCGATAAAAACGATTCATTTACCAACATTGTTCTGTGTTTTTGGCTGAATGTATTTTCGCCTAAAATTGGATGTAGTCGTTTGTTTTTACTTTTTAGGAAATAAGTTAGTATGGGAGTGTATCTTATTTGTGTATGATGTTTTGATCACTCGATGGTTTCCTTCGTATTATTATTGCAGTACAGGAAGCAGTTCAGTGATTTTCTGGATACTCCATTAGGAAGAAGTGCTACGGTAAGTATCACTAATCTCTCTCTCTCTCTCTCTCTCTCTCTCTTTCTCTCTCTGTTGCTGTTTTTGTGTGAATTTGTTCTTGCTGTGGATAGCTTTTCATTCATTTGCTTTTCTTTTATTGCAGGCAGTATTCTTCCTCTGGTTTGCAGTTTCTGGATGGCTGTTTCGGGTCTTAATATTTACTGTTTGGGTGCTTCCCATTGCTGGCCCTCTTCTCATCGGCACTCTTGCGAATAATCTTGTAATAAAGGTGTAATTTCACGGTGGATACTTTCTTTTTAACTCCTCAAATTACCTTTGCAATGGTCTTAGTGATAGAGGCATAAGTTTGTTCTTGCAATTGCCTAGATTTTTTGAAAGCATGGAACTGCTAACTTAACTCTATAAGATATAAAAAAAAATCAAGTTTATTCTGTTGAAGTTTTAAATAACTCCTAAACTTCTGTTTCTTCGGCTTATATTTTCTGTGATAACAGAGATGAGAATGCTGAGGTAGTTGTGTGAAGCATAGGGAGACTTGTGATCCTGTGAGGAAAGACGGGAGAATTCAGTTGGAAGACACTAAATAGGTTAGGAGTAGACCGAAGTTAACATGGATAAAAATAGAAAGAACAGGATAACACTTAGCTTGAATACGAAGATAGCATGAGATAGATTAAGTAGAGGACAAGAATAGGAGTGGAGGATCCCAAACAATTTTCGTAGCCAACTCCGACATTGTTTGGGAAATGACTTAGTTCAAAGTTCCTCTTTGCTTTGTGTCCTTTCATGTAAACCCCTTAAATATCTTTAAATTCGTAAGCCGTGTTCACATCTCTATGTCATTTATAGATAACCGAAACATCTCTTTCTAAAAATTAAGGATAAGTTAAGGATTGAATTTTCCTGTTGTACCCCTATATGCTTTTGTTTTAACAAATTCAAGAGTTTTCCCAACTGATTTATCATGGGATATTGTTGGTATTTAATGCATAAATAACTAAGCTTAAAAGGAAACCGAACACTCATTTTGTAACGAGGGGGTTTACACGTTTATATAGGTTGTACTTTATTGTAGTCTTTCTTGTAAATGCCTTAAATATCCTTGACTATGTCGTTTCTATTCTTTTTCACTAATTGATAACTGAAACATCTCTTTTTGTACTGTGCTCGGGCAGGGGGCTTGCCCAGCTTGCAAGAGGCAGTTCGTCGGAAACAAGAGCCAAATGATCCGTTGCAGTGGCTGTGGAAACATAGTGTGGCAACCACAATCAAAGAATGACTTCTTTTCAAGAGGTAGCAGCGGGAACAAATCTTCTAGGAAATCTGATCCCGAGATCATCGATGTTGAGTTCGAAGAGAAATGAAGACAGAAGCCGAAGTGATGATGATGGTAAATGCTGTTGCGATTTCTAGGATTTGTTCGTTGTCCGTTCCCTTTGTAAGATATATATTTTTTTCTTTTTATATTGTTAGGGAAGTTGAGGAAGATAATGCCGCAGCTTTGTAGTAAATTTTTATGTTCATATTCATATTATAATCAGTTTGTGCTATGGTAGTGAATAAGTTTTGTAGTGTTTTTGGTTGAAACTTGAGCTCTTGTTTTCATTAGTGAGATGATAAGAGTGTTTCTCTTCAAAAAGTATGGTTTACTCTTAAAAATCAGTTGTAAGACAATTTGTTGCCCTTGTCCCGCGTAATCGAGACCTATTATGATTACGATGTCGGGATATCGATTGATTAGGAGGTGCCAGGGTACAAATCAATTCACAACAGAAGTGACCATTCGAGTTTGTTTGAGTTTTGAGTTGAAATGACTTAACTCTAACCGATCTGTTCATGTGTTTAGTACAAAATACTCGTACTAACCCGAGAAGTGAAGTTGTTCCGTATTTAGGTTGAAATGACTTGAACCTAACAAATATGCAAAAGGATGCAGGTTTTGGGTTTGGTTTCAAAAAAATTATGCATAATGTGCGGCTTTAGTTCAAGTTCATGCATCTTTAATGCATCTTTAATCAAAAGTTGATCGTGTCTAATTAATGCAATCCTAGCTCGTATTAATATGAGTCGGGTTTGAGTGTTTGCAATTCAAGTCCAAATAATCGGCCATACTTTACCCACAACAAAACAAACAATTCGAACTCAATTACTCATCAGACAAATCTCAAAATTCGACTCATATTACTCGTTCGAGTTAGACGAATTCATACATTTTAAATGCAATATGTTGGACGCAACTTGATCCACACACTCTCCTTTATCCAGTCGAGTTAGAACCAAGTTTTTTCAACTCAAATAATATAAAATCCGACTCGAAGCTTGAATTGTTAAATGAAATATGGGTCGATCCAAGTCCATGATGGTTAAAGATAAACCGACCCGAACCCGACAGAGCCATCGTCTTCTTCATTGGCTTCTTCTTCATCTTCTCTCCAAACGATCTTTCTAGAACTCATAACTGAACTCAAACAGTCAAGAGACCTAGGCGCGAGTCGTTCACAGCGAAAATCGATCCAGAATCTGCAGATTGGAGATAATAAATCTCAGGTACTTCTCGAAACCCTAGCTGGAACGAACAATCTGCTGCACTAGTGTTTTTTTTTTTCCTTCCCAAAACAGCGAAGCTGTGGCGATATTTTTGATTTCATCCTCAGGAGAAATGGAGACCTCTAGAGAAGAAGATGCGCCTGTTTTTCTGGATCGCACCTCTCGAGCTACGAGAGGAAAGAGGTAAAATCATGTAAATTTATTGTGAATATGTTGCAGATTTGTTTTTTTTTTTTTTTTGAATTTTTTTGTTTTCTTTTTGCTGCATGGATGATTTCTCAGGATGACAAAGTTGCTTGACGAGGAGCTAGAAGAAGATGAGTTGTTCTGGAACCAGGAGGCTCTGAAAGAGGTAATTGTGATGGTTATTGAGAGTCTTACGAGCCTTTACTTCCAGTTTAAGCAGAAGAGTTGAAAACAATGCTAGAGCTATCTGGTTCTGTGTTACAGCTTAGAACTAATTCACTTACATTCCTTTGTGTCTCTTGTGAGTTCCATTTTTGGCTTCTTAGGCAATACTAGATTTAGCTGGTTGTTTGATTAAGCTTAAGAATGTTAAGGTTTAGAGCTGATTTACGGATATTCCTTTGTGCCAAGCTACTGTAAGTCTTGGATTTTATGTATTATCACTTTGCATGAGTTCTATAATGTTAGAGCTTAGGACTAATTTAGTTATATTTCTTTCTGTCTTTTCGTCTCGGATTACATGTATCATCATTTCTTATGAGTTCCATTTTTGGCTTTCTTAGGAAGCTGATGATGTTAATTACGAAGCAGAGCCAGAAGTTGCAGATGTGTTTGATAGCGACTTTGATGAAGATGTGAGTATTTCAGTGTTGTGCTCAAAGTTCTTTTTTTTTTTTTTAGTGTTAAAAGTTATAAATGGTCCTGTAACTATATATACCCATATCATACCTAATCCTCCAACTCTCTTTTAAACCACCATTGGTTCGTATAGTACTCAATCTCATCACCCATGCCCCAAACCATTTTAATTCAAGTATCTGCTTCGTCTCATATTTTGCACATGCCATAACCTCTAATAATTGAATGCAGTCAATGCACATATAATATATGAGATTAAATGAAATTTACATTATAGGTAAAATTTTACCTAAATACAGACTTTGGGACACTGGATCATTAAAAAGAATGGTACAAGGATCAATGGTGATGGGAAAAGGAGTTGGGAGATAATATATGATATGCATGTATAGTTGGAGGATCATTTGAAACATGATTCCTTATTTTTAACATCTGAATATGTTAGTTACATGCTTGTAAACAAGTGATGCTCATTAGTGCTGCTTTTATGTTGGTGGTAGGAGCCTGAGCCAGATATAGAAGTAGAAAACGAAGCAGTGGAGAGGTTTGTCTTGTCCTGAATGGAGCAAATAATATCTTGATTTCTGGTTTGTGTTGTATCTCAACGGTGAGTTCTCTTGTAGAATAACGTTAAACAAGCGACCAACATACCCGGGAAAGACTTTGCCGAAGAAGAAACAGAAAAAGAAAGTGCTTTCAAATTTAGAAAAGACTCCTGATGAAGAAAAGTCATCTCAACAGCCTAGTTCCTCTGACCATCATGATGACCATGAAGAAGCAGAAGGAGAGAGAGTAGTGAGAAAATCCACGAGAACTTCTGTCATCGTTAGGCAAGCTGAGAGAGATGCAATACGTGCAGCTCTGCAAGCGACAATGAAGGTTGGTTGACCTGTAATTGTGTTGAGGAGACTTGGAATTGATCTTCGTGTCTGAGTCATAACATGTCGGAATTTCATATGCTTGAGTGTTGATTTATATTGGATAGTTCTGTAGCTGTAGTACATAGATTAGTTGTATAGAATTGCTTAAATATCTCACATATGATGAATTTATGAGTTTTATTTATCATATTTGAACTCGATTAGGTCCCACTCTCATGATCAGTTAACTCGTGAATAGAACTGTGTTGTGTATGCATCTTTCCATCTTAGTTTGTCATATGTCTGCACCACATTTTTAGTATTTGTGAGGATTGCTTATAGATCCTTTTCAACTTAGTAGCTGTTATCAATTGTAAGTTTTTTTATTGATATGTTTCTTTCAGCCCATAAAAAGAAAAAAGGAAGGCGAGGAGAAGAGGATGACTCAAGAAGAGATGCTTCTTGAAGCAGCTCAAACAGGTTTGGGATATAATGCTTCATATTAGATCCAAACATTCCTAGAAACTTTAATGTAGATTTTTTATTTTATTTCCTGACATGGCTGATTTATTGTGTGTCACAAATCATAAATGTGCAGAGATCATGAACTTGAGGAACTTAGAGCGTGTATTAGCAAGGGAGGAAGAAGTCAAGAAAAGAGCAATTGTGCATAAAGCTGTATTTAGTGGCCCACAGATACACTATATGTCAAAAGATGGCAAGTTTGTCCTCATTATTTCATTTAGAAAGCAGAATCGAATATATAACTGTTTTTTTTTTTGCTCAACTGACTTATATTGGAAATTTGTGTCAATTCATTTATTCCAGGTCGTTCATATCTAGAGTTCAGAAAAGGAGCGTCATTTCACTCCGAGATTCCTACAACTAGTGTTCCATGTGAGACACTTTGACTTTATGCTCATGTTGTTCATTTTGTGTTGAAGAGAGTGAGAGAGTGCTCTCTTTGAAAATAGAATTGATTATTTTTGTGTGTGTCAGTTATGTTGACTTATCTTATTTTTATATATATCCATTTCCAGATCCAGAGAAGGCTGTGTGTGCAGTTACGGGGCTTCCTGCCAAGTAAGTGCTTTTCTTATGTGTGACAGTCACTCACAGCATTTGTTATAACATCTTGGTATTCTAGAAATGGATGACTATGATGCTAGACTTGAATTGGAGGGAAATTATAGTAAAACTTGGGGCACTTCTCCCTGGCCTAAAAAATGGTGGCCTAGAGTTACCAAGTGGGTCTTGGGGCTTGGGAGGGCTATTTTGTATGTACTAGTTTTTCTCACATGAACCCCCAGAGTTCAAGGGTCTTACCAGTTGGGTCTTGGGAGGGTCATGTATGTACTCGTTTTTCTCAGAGACCATATGGCAACAACCGTACAGTTGAGCCAACTAGTGTATACCCTAAAGCAATATCAGTGCGTGTAGGGACTTTGGATATGAAAGCTGAGGAAGGAGAAAAGTAATTTTCACTAAATTAAACAAATTACACAATTAATATAACGTGGATTAGTTAGATGTTACAAAGTTAAACATGGAATAGTCATGTAATTTTAGTCTAATACAGAACAAGGTATATATTTGTAACTTCCCATAATTTTTGTTATGAACTGTTAGAGAAGTCTAAATACAAAATGATTTTGAATTCGCTAATGAGTTATTTTCACAATATTATTTTGATCCTACCATAATATGAACATTGAGTTTATGTCTAACACTCTTAACTATTCTTTGAACTGTCTTTTGGATGATGTAGGTATCGTGACCCAAAAACTGGGCTGCCATACGCAACTAAAGAGGCATTTAAAATTATTCGTGAACGGTATGTCTTCCTTATCAGCTCACTTCCTAAAGTTCAATTTGTAGTTTCTCTCCCCAACTGCAGGATCGAGTCTTTATCAACTTCTTTTCGGGTGTCATCCAGATTTTTGAGTGAAAATAACGGGATTCGTAAAGAACTGGACATGGGGACTTTATACGATTCAGTATGTGGGAAAGGATTCCTTGGTAGACGGAAGAGATCAATGACTTCTAACAAGAGTGAAATGCCACAATTCCGTTACTTCTCTCGGTTTCTTGAAATTCCAGCTCTCGAAATTGAAGATTCTGATTAGCTACCTGCCAAGGTAATAATAGCCATACATGATTGTGGATAAAACGGCCTGATCTTTTGCAGTTAAGTTTTGTTATGAATTGTGGCCGCAAGTGAATAGTTCGGTTTTCTCTTAGGTAATTGGCAACCAACCTCATAATCCATGGACCGTTGCTGGAAATGATTCAAATGGCATTGCTGGCCCATGTATTCCAGAGAAAAAGTATCCATTGGCGTAAAACAAAAGATGGCTTGGCACGTGTATTGAAGCGATACCAACGATGACCTGATCAGTCACATTGCCATTCCTACGTGGGGATTACATGGTTTTTTAACGTATTAAAAGAAGATCAAGGAAGGCTTGAGACTCGAGTTCTCTCATCTCATCAGTGAGGCCGGTACGTGTGACAATTAATAAGATGTAAATTTCTTATTCCTCCCATAGTAGAGGGGTCAAGACTTTTGTTTTTTTCTAGGGATAAGGTCCGAAGTTTGTAGTAAATGTAACCTGGGCTCACCTGACCTAATAAATAGTCTCACTTTCATTAACTTGACTCGGCCCGAATCAAATCCTTGGTTTGAGGCTCGAATGTTGAGGATTGAGATTTTGTTCTTAGCATTATAGTTTTGGAGTTCAGATATTCGATTGCTAGGCTATATTGTGTTCTCATGGTGAGGTGGCTTTTCGGGTCATTGTCCCCGTTTTGTATTGCGAATTTTGATTTGTTTAGAAGCTTAGTTGTAGAGTATTTGATGGACGTGGAATTGAATTGTACATCAGTGTGCTATATTGCAAATCAACTTATGAATAAAAATATACAATCCAATATTAAATAAAATATACCCTAAATTCTAAATATTACACAAAGATTCGAATCCATATACTCACTATTGAGCTGAGCACGAGTGTTTTCGCCTCCTGGAAGGCCCTCTTTGGGCACATGCGCACCCACCCCCGAGGCATCCCCTCGGGCCGGTTTTGATCTCAACGATGATCCCATGGAGGAGGAGTCGCCGTCGCCGAAGAGGCTGAGGACTTTCGATCTGAACAAGCCGGCGGCGGACGAGGACGATGATGACTCCGGCGAGAAGTAACCGTGCATCGCGGCCATGCATGCATGAAAACAATAGCTGCTATGAATATTAGTATTTAATTCAATATATGGTAGCATTTGTTATTGTTCAACTGTAGTTTTATTCATTTTGTTATTGTTCAATTGGAGTTTTATTCAAGTGAGTTGCTCAAGTTGCATCATCTCTTAATTTTGTTTCTGGTTAAGGTTTGTTCAGAGGTTTTTTAGAAATATCAAACAGTATTTTTATTTTTTTATTAGTTCAGTATATTATGGAGTCATGTTCTCTGTTCCTCATGTTTTGCTCAATTGGTCAATTTGTTTTCTTATTTTCTCAGCATAATTAATTAAAAGTAGCTAGCAATTCTAAAGGGTCTCTGGTCATGAAACAGTCAATTTTCTCAATCTTTTTGTGTTTGGTGTAATCTACTTCCATTTTTTGTTTTACTTGTATTTGAAGTGAACAATGTAATAACTGTTTGAGTATTTCCAAATTGTCAATGAAGCTCATTTGATAAAATTAAAATAAATTAAGTTTTGACTATCTGATGCTGAGTAATGTTTTGAAATTAGTACTATTAGATATTTCTTTTTAATATAATTTATTGTGATTTTTTTTTGGGTTTTTAAATTAGTTCTTTAATTTTGGATTATCTTTTCTTTTCATTATTTTTTATTTGTTTTATCTGTATTCTAAGTGAACAATGTAATAAGTGTTTGGGTATTTCCAGATTATCAATGAAACTCATGTGATAAAATTAAAATAAATTAAGTTTTGACCATCTCATGTTCAGTAATGTTTTGAAATTAGTACTATTAGATATTTTTTAATATGAGTGTACTGTGAATTTTTTTTTGTTTTAAATTCTTTTATTTTGGTTTTATCTTTTCTTTTTGATCTTTTTGTTTAGGTTTGGTTGGTAATTATTATTTGAAGAAACTCATTTCATCACAAAAAAAAAAATCTCATAATTAAAAATGTGATAAACTATATACAATATAAGCTTGATGTCAAAAAATAAATAAATTACAATATAAGCCCAATTTGAATAGATGAAGACAATTTCTTCTGATTTTATTTTTGGGATATTCCATTTTTATTGTCATGTGAACTCAGAAATATGAAGCTTGAAAACGTCTACATACCAAATCATAATTATTATTTAGTAGGAGAAATAATTGAAATGTTTTTTCTTTTTTTCTTTTTTTTTTCATCCGTGCACCAATGTATCGTCAAAGCTTATGATATATTTTGCTATTTTGTCTACTTACTAATTAGTCATACTAGCTGAACATGCAATTTATGTTCTAGAAAACATATCAGAGCTCATTTATATGTGAATGGGCAAGTTTGTTACGAAAGTACACGACCAATTGTTTAACGAGCAATTTCGTTGAGTCGCTGATGAGGGAAGCCGTTAGCAGGCTCGAATGGTACGATCCCTCTGTCACCCCAAAATGAAAGGGGGCGATCTCGTAGTTTTTGGTCTGTGAAAGATACATTCTTTTCATAGTCATATTTATTGAACAAACCTGTTAATTTAATACACTTATATATATATTATAATCATGAATCACAATTGTTAACTGATAACTAAATGATCACACTCGTCAACCAATCAATACTTATATAAATTTGTTAACCAATAGCTCACAATACATATAAATTTGTAATTTTTTAACCGATAGCTCTCGCAATACTTTCCTTGCGTACTCACAATTATTTTACTTACACGTTGATTTAATATACGATTCTCTTATTACTATGAGCTCCATCGTAAACCTAAATTTGTTAACCGATAGCTCGCAATACATATGAATTTGCTAACCAATAGCTAGCAATACTTTCCTTGTGTACTCACATTTATTTTACTTACACGATGAATTAATATATTATTCTCTTATAACCATGCATGAGCTCCCTTGTAAACCGATAGCTCGTTATACTTTCCCTTTTGTGTACAGTCACATTTATTTTACTATTATTCAATAAGTTGCGAGTAATGTTATACTCATCATTATAATGAGATAATTATACTTCGTTGTACTCATCATTATATAATCTTGAAGAGTGTTTTTTTTTTTAATTTCTTAAAGTTCATTAAATCGTTATTTCTTATTACCAATGAGTAACACGACCGTTAAATTCGTTACGTACCCTCATTATTATGAAGCGCGTTTATTGTTGGTGGCTGTTAGCGAACAAATTATAATCGTTAGTTCGTTATAATGCATGGTAATAACTAAAAATGAACTTAGATTTGTAAATTCAATAAACCGCAACTAGATTTGTAAATTCATTAATTATTAAGCAAAATTAATTGATAGTTATCGATAGTTATTTATACTTATAACAATCAATTAGATTTGTGAATTTATTAAATCGGTCGTTCCTTAATTATTGATGTATGTGTAATTTAAGATTTGTGAATTTATTAAATCGATCGTTCCTTAGTTATTGATGCATGTGTAATTATGATCAATCATTAAACTCGTTACACTCATCAATTTCAAGCACGTTTATCTTGTTGTAAATTTGTTCGAGTTTGTTGGAATTTGACGAAGATATTGAAATCGTTAATTCTTTACACTCGCCTAATTTGACTTTGATCTACTCAAAGAATTACCTAGTTTTATCTCTTATGCTATTGGACATTGCATGTAGACTCCACAAGTTCACATACTCCACATATTTTGTTGTGATTATTTTTCTTTTTTGGCCTCTTATTTTTAGAAAACAATTCATATATTTCCCATCTCTATTTATTTATTTATTCACTACTCAAAACCAGTCCATTAGTCCAATGATTTATAGAACAAAATATCAGGTCTCCAATTATTTTTAGAAGATAAAATTTTATTTATTACAAATTAACTAAAAATTTCAATTTTTAGAACAAATTATCAAGTGTCTAAAATCATTTTTAGAAAATTATTTATCAATATTTACCTTTAATGATTTACTACAAATGAATTCAAATTTCAAATCAGCAATTTCCCACCCAATAAGCCATTTTATCTTTCAATGTATTTAGGCTTTTCCAAAAAATTATCTTAGTTAATGTAATAAATATATTTTCTAAAATAAATAAATAAAATACGAATTAGCTGACCAACGTGCCATTTTTGAAAAGAAGTAGCATGAACCTGGAACATCTTAGTTTGACATAAAATAAGTAACCGTTAATATCATAATTTTCACGCCAATTAATGATATTACATTAATTTCCTATAAAAACGTCCCTGACACAGTTGTTATCAACACAGCTCCCTTGTCTTCTTCATTGTGTCCACTCTTTGTTTCTCATTTCGTTTGTCCCCAAAAAAAAAAAATGTCTAGCCCTAACAACAATGGTAGCAGCGGCTCCGGCGAAGACAAGAAGAAGGAGTCTCCGCCAACGCGTCCTAGATCAACGGCACGCGACGCTGAGACTCGGCCTAGGCGCGTGCCTCCGACTGCCACCACTGGAAGGAGTGGAAGGGGGTCATCTGGGCTGGATAAGAAGGTTGAACCGGCCGGGACTGGATCTGCATCGTCCAACGCCCGGTCAGGATCTGGTTCTGCCCCGCGTGTCACGACCGAAATCGGAGTCTCCCAATGCCCTAATTGTCGCAGGATCTTCTCCACCAGGGAGGCTCTTTCCATACATTTCCAGTTCCATGCTGATTGTAACGATCTCAACCGCCTCCTACAACAGACCGGTGCGCCGAGTGCTGTTGAGGTGGCAGCTGGGCGCGAGGTGAATAATCTTGCGGATGCCCTAATTGGCATGACTGGAAATAATCAACCCAAGAAGAGGGAAGGGGAAGCCCCTCGCTACCCAGCCATTACTAAAGCCACTCCTACCACAACCATTACTTATAAGCCCACTCCTGCCACTCCTGCCACAGCCTCCACTAAAGGCTGCAGGGGGAAGGGAGAGGCTTCTTGCTCTTCCTAAATCTTTTTTTCTGCTCC
>JAYMTA010001277.1:0-20789 GCA_036897625.1 Pelargonium cotyledonis
CAACCCAACAAGGAACATAAAGTAGATAATCTTCATAAAGAAAAACAAAACAAGCACACCAAGAATAATTAAGTAAAGAAGAAGAACGCAACTATATGAAAATCCAGATACCTGATAATGTTCTTGATAGCAGACTCCAATAAATCAGCTCTACTAGGCGGACTCGAAAGAAAATCATCATCTATTGCAGTCTCTACACCTGCTTTTCTAAGAAAAATAGCTCTTTGTATTTCCATTAAACCATTATCGACAACATCTTCAACAGGTGCTGGGGGAGGGTGTAAACCCCAATACCGGTTTCTAGGAACCTGAAAAGGCAGGTTCAAATGTTCAATGACAATTAAAAATACATGCAAAATTATTATCTAAACAACTTTAACACATATTATGCAAGCATGTTTAACAATAAACCTTGTCACATCTAAGAATACATATGTCCACAATGTTAAGGACTTGTAACTATATACTAACAAACTGCACACTTAGAGACAATTTAATTTCCTCGTTTATCCCATAGTTTAATGAAAAATTCCTAACGAAAAGGTTCCTCATACATGAAAGATAAACCTTACTTTCAGCTCAATAGGATGGAAGTATCATTTATGCACACATTTATGCCTTTTTCTTAACACAAGGTTTGTGTCTTTATTACATTACGATTTCTTTTAAAACATAGATAATAAGGGTGCAAAATTTAAAACATGTACCAACAGCGTCCACCGATTTGGATCTCGCATTATAAATGGAAATACTTCAGAAGGTTGCATTGTATCTGACAGTAAGAAGTGGTTTACTGCTTCCTCAAAATGCAAGTCAAAAAGTAAGAGGAACCCCACTTGAGCATGAACAAAAGAGAGCACTTCCTTCGATATTTCACCTTCACATTCAAGTTCCTCCACCAAGAATATGGCTTCCTTGAAGTTTTTCTTTCTCAATAGATCCTTAATCTGTTCTTCAGAAGGCACTTTCTGATAGCAAATAACCTACATCATCAACAGGAAATAAACAAAATCCTCCGAATCAATATTACACAAAAAAGTAAGTACATGGGTCACTAATGGGATTGCGAAAATATACTGGCATTTTTCTAAACCGTTCAATAATCAGCCCAAATGCCAAGATTTCATTTTCAAAATAGATATAGCAAATACAACAAGTTAGAGTACATGAATAGAATATTACCAGCATCTGTATTGGTACTCTGGTGAAAAATTAATATCAAGCATGCTAAACGAACATACAATCAGTTCAACATGTTGTCTCTAAAGGATCAAATCCAAATGTAACTAATATGCAGGCTTACTTTTCTTGTTTCTGGCCTTTTTATTTGATAAAATGCATAAGAGATAAGCTTACTCCGCAATCTGTGGTTCCTCACCAAACCACATGATATACCAAGAAACAAATCCTACTACTGCTCCCCATCTTAAAAGAAACATTATTAGCAAAACCATCCCAACCCACCAAATCCCCATCAATAAACACACCATACAGGTAACTTCTCATGATAGTGTGCCCCATCATTAAGCCTCCGCATCCGCATGTCATATCTTAACAAGGAGTTATGAAATGATACATGATTACATCAATGCATACAAATGCCCAACAGTATGAAAGTAAGCATCCTCCACTTTGAGAAGAGTTGAGTTGCCCATCCCACCAACCTACAAGACATCTAGCACCAGTGGAATTGTGGTGTCCTATTATGCAATTTCCTCACAGGAAAACCCAATCAAAACCATCTCAATCGGGTTCTTAAAAACTAAAAGAAACAAAAATTACAACAATAAATCCCTCCCCCTGAGTTCTCAAAGCTTCTAAAGACACCGGTCTAACAGTCACTCATATGCATAATCGGAACATACACATACTCTCCCATGTTTACATTTATATTTCTAACTTGAGAACCTACCCTTGTTTTCTTACTTAAATTAATAATGCTCTGATTTAGCAATAAACTGATTATTAAACTAAAGGAATTGCAATCAATTACCCTAGAAAAGATATAATGTGTCAAGCATATTCAAACTCCTTTGTCAAACCAGACACGTCTCTTAAGCTGGCATCCCATTGACATTATAAGCACCACACTAATCTTACACATTTAACTTATATATATGGTTCTGCCATTGTCTGTATAGTACATACAACAGGCATTAATAAGATTTCTATTCCTATATTGAATTAAACCTTAAACTCTCCTTGTATGTGAATTTAATCATTGCAGCTATTCAACCTTGCAGAATGATGCATCCAACTAATTATCCAAATGGAGGAAGAAAGCTCCTATATTTTCTCTTATTATGCACAAAAGCATTAAGCCAGAGTTAGTGAAAGTTCTACTACTGCTAGCATATTAAAACAAGTAGAATTTTTTGTAAAGAATGCGTACACACAGCACATACCTTGGTGGGTGTTGCAACAGCCACAAGTTTTCCACTCACATCCTCCGCATCTGTAACAATACACCTCCCAAAACCTTCCCCAGTATAAGTAATTGACTGAATACAACTCCCTGATTTCTTATGATACAATGCCATCTTCCCATCTCTCACAACCACCAAATATGAAGACATCTCACCCACAGAATCAGGAGCACTACGGAACACTAAGCTCCCACCAACAGGCTGTCCATGTGTGTCAACAATAATCCCCACATTGTCCACCAGCAATAACACCTTCCACTCTTTCTTCAACACTTTAAGCTGCGGAGAACCAGATACATCCGGCATTGAAAATATCATACCACTTTGGCCTGTCACACACGAGAACAAACTGTAACCACTACTGGTGCCAACAATGATTGAATCATCAAGCCAGACCATGGCCTTAACCCCTTCCATGCACTGAATCTCGTTCAATACTACAACAGACCCATTTACACCATCCACCTCCCGGTCACCTCTACCAACTTTATTTCCTAAAACTAGCTCTATTAGTATCAACCTTTTACCAACCACTACTGCAAAAACATAACCACCTTCCCGTTGCTGTTCAGGCTCTTTGGTTTTGACACCATTTGGTCTAATCCCACCGGCCAATCTCTGCAACAACCTCATACTGGGGCTAGCATACTCCCCCAAATTGCCAACACCCTCCAGCAAGCTCGAGGCAGCCGATTCACTACTCGACAGTCTCTTCGCAATCACACCAACTCCCTTAACAAAACTCAATTTCTTCACAGGCTGAGCCAAGAGCGAATCAACCAAGAACAAAACCCCATCAGAGAGAGCTAGAACCTTCCCGGAATCGCCAAGCACGTGCACCCAGTCCACCGGGGAATCGCCGAGCGAGACGCTTCGCAGAAAGGAGACATTTTGGCGAAACGGTGGGTCTCTGGGGTCAAGAGGAGCGGATGGGTCGGGGGTGTTGGGGTTGGAGGAGAGTAGAATGAGGGAGCCGGAGTGAGAGCCGACGTAGAATAGGGTTTGGGAATCGGAGAAGGAGGAGACGGCAAGGGAGTGGATCGAGGAGCGAGAGTGGGCGGAGAGATCGAAGTGGGAGAGGGGTTCGAGGACGGTTCGAGCCCTGGGGTCGGGCTTGGCCATGGAAGGGGCGGTGGTGACCAGTAACAGAAAAGGGGCTCAGAAAATAGAAGAGAGCTCCATAGATTGAATCGACGTTGACGATGACGATGACAAAATCAGAGAAGAAGAAGAGTAGAAGCTTCTGCGAGTGTGTTTGGTGTTTTCACTCAACATTGTTCACTGACCTACCGGTCAGTAAAAGGAGTTTTCGCGGTAGATCTGTCTTCAACGCTCCTACTTCTAGTTGTTTATGTTTTTCATTTTTTTGGAACGAGTCTTGGCTTGTCGTCATCGTATAGTTTAATCAATCACATTTTTTGAATCCTGAGAATATCATTTGAACGAACGAACAAACAAACTTAATATTCTTTATCAATTTGATTATATTCACTTTTACTTAATACGACTCAACTAGAAGGCATGAGATATCAATTATATAGTTTACTGTAAGTAACAAATCTTACCGTGATTACACGCATTATTCTCCATAACTCATGGCATGACTAATAATAACCGTTATAAGTTGTACAGTTACAGACATCATTTGAATGTGTCGAAGCACTCCTCAAATAAGGAATTATGATAGCCTTAAGTACTACATTTTTTTAGATATGACGTATAAGCAATAAACTATAAAATAATTGTAGAGCGGGTTTGTCCGTTGCAATGGTTCACCAACACCTAGATGATATCACGTTAGCACGACAACAACTTGTCATCTTCTTACAAACGTACTAATCTTCTTTTGTTGTGGTGGAGTTGTCTTCCTCTATTGTACAATATCGTTGAGATACATAGAGGTTAAGTGGACTTCTGTAGAATCGAGACTCGGTTGAGAATTGCGAAGAAAGCTCGATTAAGAGTAACTATTAGATCAACTATTAAGCACCTAACAACCAACAAGTAATGGAGTAGACCACCTCCAAATAGAACAATTATGGGTACAAGGCAGAGCGGGAACGAAGATTATAAAACTTGACTCATACCCGTCTCATTGTCATTCCTATACTCTTTTCACTTACCTCCTTTGTCAAATTTAAATTGACCGCTATTCAAAATTGGATGAAAATATGGACTACAATGAAGTGGAGTACTACATCGATTATGAGAACTTTCATTTCACATATTGTTTTCTTGATCACAACCTTTTAGGTTCTGAAGTAAGAAAATGCTACATCCAAATTCATATATAGTGTATATATAATTATATACGGTGCTTTGCTCTTGTTCTACATTTCTATTGTCCTCCCTTTCCTGTCTGTAACTGTTCTAACTTTGATTCCCTTATTTTTCCACAGCACAACAATGGGTCTCCCTTCCTCTTCCGTATTTGCTAGCTGCCCACAAAGGTGTATGCAATCAGAATATATGCATACTCGGCCACGAACATCACTTTTCTGCAACAAGAACACAATACGAATACTATAAACAGAGATACTTACACACTTGGAGCTTCAGTTTTGGGTGAGGAAGGCGAAGCAATGAGTGAGAATAGGTGGGACATTTTCGGAAGATAATTTCTATAACCAATAAGCCAACAAAAATCCCCACTATACTATATATTTGGCTTATAGAAAATAGGACTTGTTAAGATTTTGTCACCAAGTCTTCCGTGACAAACCTGTGAAGGTACTTCCTATTGGGTCCAAAAAGAATTTATTTGACAAATTTATGTACTGCTAAACAATCTATTGCGAGTTGCATGCCACTGAACCACGTTTGTAGATATTCTTTACATTCGGATGATCAAATATGGAATTTCATGAGATGAGAGAATTAGGAAGAAACCTGGAATACCAAGAGATGGTTCAATTCCGTGAAAAATGGATGTTATGCTAGGGTGGCCCTCTTGCCTTTTGCATCCCTTGACTGCAGACAAATTTTTCAGATTATGTTACTGATTAAACTTCACACGTCTTTCCACAAAAATGCACAGGTATGGAAATGTGTTTGCAAAAGAACATGTGGTGAGAGAAACCTGTGCAGCAAGAGATCTTTTTGAATCAAGGAACTGGCTATAAATGCCATATAGTCTCTGCTTCTCTGTTTCTGAAACAGATGGTCTTGCCTTGGAAGCAATAGACTTTAAAAGACTGTCCGTGATGACTGGCATTTTCCTGTGTTCGGTGCTATCTAGACCACTCAGAATGTCGTGTACTGCAGCAAGCTGGGCATCGGAAAGAAGAGCTTGGAGATCAGCACCACTAAATCCTTCAGTCATATCAGCTATGACATCTAGATCAACATCACTGGCCAATGGTAGCTGCAGAAACGACAAGTATATTAAGATGATCAAATTTGGATACCAAAGTCGAGAGAGAGTATAGAAAGAGGTTTTTAGTAGCTATTTAACAATTGGATAGGCTAGTGCAGAAGGTACAATAACCTATGAAAATACTTCACTATAACTACTTTGGAAAAACGACGTCTTTTTAAGAAAACTTTACTCCCTCCGTCCCAAAACAACTGACCGTTAGTAAATTTGTAAAGAAAGTGGATGCAGTACTTTTTAGTCCTTATATGGATAAAGATGGCACTAATTTCTTATATTCAAGACCTGCTCCTACAGAAATAATGCTACAAAAGAGGTTATGGGGAACAAAATATAGAGAACAGTAAACTACCTCAATTGTTCCCAACATTGATTTAAAATACAAAATTAGGGGAAAAGCTGATTGTTGAATAAAACTTCATAGTAAGGCTAAAAAAGATATTTTAATATCACAAGCACACATGGAACATTGTGACCATATATTTTCATTTGAAACAAAGATTATGTCACAAGCACACATGCATAGATGTAAATAGAAGAGCTGATGCTGAACAGATACAAGGGATTTGGATTACCACCACTAAATCCATAACCGATAATCTGTTAGTGAAAACTGGACAAATATAAAGAATCCTATATGGAGCACAAGAAGATAGTTATGTCTCATATTATCAATGAGATGAGTCCCTAAGATAAATGAGACCCTGTTATTGGGAGGGCAAAAAATTCTCGCGGTTCCAAAACAAGGATTTTATTCTCATCTTGTCGGTACTAAACAAGAGAGAACATAAGTTGAAAAAATCCATGATGTGACAACTATTCTATCCAAGCCATGTTCCATTCAACCGTTTCAACTTCACTGTAAGATTTTGTTCATATGTTTCAATCATATAGACATTAACTGTAACCAACACCTGCAGGTAGAAACTAGAAATTTACTAACCTTGCGGGCAAGAACTGTAAGGATATCCAGCCTCTCACGTGGAGAAGGAAAATCGCAGAAAAGTAAACGATCTAGCCTGCCAGGTCTTAACAGTGCTGCATCAAGGAGATCCGGTCTACTGCTAGACATAAAAAACATGAGCAATCAAACCAGTAGAAAGATGACAGACTCACTGAATAAAGATATACAAAATAGTATGATACTGTCAGTGAAGCATAGTAAAAACAGTTTCATAATTATATTTATGGCAACTGACAAAACATTTGGAATGGAATGGTAGTTTAAGCAATCAAGTTACAAAGTGACAATTTGAGTTCCCAATCCATTGATCATGTAGTGAACCAAGGTGATAGCAATGAGCTTGATATCAAACACTGACCTTGTTGCGGCAAACACAAACACACCGGTAAGAACTTCAACCCCATCTAGTTCAGTTAGAAACTGCAAAAATAGGAATCAAAATATGAGGATTTCAATTTAACAGAGATAATGAGATGGGATAAAAAAACAAGAAACTAACTTGGTTAACAACACGATCGGTTACTCCTGTATTGTCATGCCCTCTCTTTGGGGCAATGGAATCAAATTCATCAAAGAAGAGAAGGCATGGTGCTGCAGCAGCTGCTTTTGAGAAAATATCCCGAACCTGAAATCGAAACCAAATCAGTAGCAGGCATTATGATTAAATTTCAATGTAGAATATCAGTTTTTGCAATCTTAAAACTGAAGGTGACTTAGCAATTGATTCAATCATGGAAGAAAGCTGCAGAAGACGTGACTTTGATCCATTGACATTTACAGAAGAATTGATTATGACCAAAAAAAAAGGCATGATAGGAATATTATGAATTAGACATAAAATATTGCATGGTACCAGTGGCACCAAAACATTATAGGAAAAGAAACTATCCAGCAAGAGGTTTATAAAACTTTATAACGACAAAACACTTAATCTTTCTTACTGCTTGCTCAGAGGCGCCAATGTATTTATTCAACAGCTCAGGCCCTTTGACTGATATGAATCGAAGAGAACACCCAGCAGCAGCAGCACCGACTATGTGTGTCTTACCACAGCCAGGAGGTCCATATAAGAGAACATTCGACCGCAATCTAAGAGGAGCTTTTGCAAATATATCCGGGAACTTAGAGGGCAATTCAATCATCTGACATTCCAACAGAAATAATTACTGAAAAGAACATGACCATGATTTATGCAACAAACGATAAAACTCAAATCACAAAGGGCTGAAAATAAGATTGATGAATCACAACACAGTAGGAGGCATGTGCTCAGCTTAAAAGGTCAAGAGTACATTCAATGAGTTTGATAATGGCCAAGCAACATTGACAAGTTTTGTTATTTCCATTCAGCCTCCTCAAGTTCTGTTTGCTATTCAGGAATCCTAGCTAGGTAAGCTAAATAAGATGCAAAGATTTGACAAATGTATTCATCTCCATGATGTGATCAATTCACTGTGGTTGAGAATATAAACTTTATTTAAACTAGAAGGGTATAAGATTTATATATAAAAAAAAAAAGGTGGCCAAGAGCCAGGGACGGATCCAGAAATTTTGTTCAGTGGGGGCAAATTATAAGAATAATTTTTTCATCAAATTATTATGACAAAAGATAAATCTTGTGGGGACAAAAATTTAAATTTGATCAAATAATATAGACAAATAACAAAATTTTAATGATAAATACAAAAATTTATTGGGATAATTTTTTTTTGTGTGTGGGGGCAGTTGCCCCCAAAACTCTCCAAGTGGATCCGTTCCTGCCAAGAGCATGACGAGGACACAAGTATACCTCTATAATAGCATTTCGAATGTCCGTTAGACCTCCAACATCATCCCACCCATTGCGCCCTCCTTCAGGAGCAGATTTAGTGATGTCACGCATAGCAACTGGAAGGAATTCATGCATTGCCCGAGAAAAATCATCCCAAATTAAAGTTGGTTTTTCATGCTTTTCAAAAGCAGATTGAGATGGCAAAAATCGACCAATGGCAGCATGAACAGTTCTATCAACCAATATTTCCTGAAAAATAGAATACCATTTATGTTTAAAAGTTAAATAACAAAATGAAGATGTTCGCTAATATACTTATCTTAAAAGATTACCAACTGACCATGATTAATGTTTGAAATTTAGAAGCATCCAGAATAAATATATTCACAAACTTAATAACTTCAATATCAAAGGTTCACAAAAAGCAATCGTGCGTGCATTGGACTATTGGAGCTTGTTACTATTCGGAGTGAATTTATGACCATAATGGTGAACAAATTCAATATGGCGTGCAGGCATTGAAACTGTTGTAATGTCTCTTCTGAAAATTATACTTCCAAAGCAGTTGAAGTAAAGCAATTATATCCATCTAGCCATAAGATCAGGTACTCCCAAATTGACGACTTTAAAAATTCACTTATTCCAGTTACATAATGAAAAGTATGCATCGACAGTTAAAAAAAACATGAATCAAGGTAACTGTCTCTCGTGTATTAAGAACATAACTATTACTACATACATAATGTTAGCATAAATGTAGTTCTTCACTCACAAACAACTGTGCTAAATTTAATGTTAGCACAGGCGGATAAACAAATTAACAACATGTCATTGATAGAAGCAAATACCAGATCATACGCATCATATCCATCGCATTTGGAAGCCACATCTAATAATATGTCGTCAGAGCATTGTAAAGATCGTCTCTGGATTTCATGCTTTAATATAGCTTTACGTTCAGAGGCAGCAGGAGCTGGTAGTTGAATGTGAAAGTCGAACCTCCCTGTTGATCACCAAATTCATGAACACACAAACTCAGAATACAAAACCAATGCAGAAAAGAAAAACCTAACATCCTTGCTCTTTCAAATTCACTCCAATCAAGAAAACCTGATGAGCTCAATGACTGTGGTATATTTGACAGAGATTGTGCAGAAGCCATGAAGGCAATGGGACCGATTCCACAGGTGTTCTTCCTCTTTTCCTGATCAGCACACCAACAAACTTTTCTTAGCTGAATACAAGATGACAAAAGCAAGTGAAGTTGAACTATTTAACAATACATCAGATCAAAGGAGTTGATCGTAACAATTTAATATGGGTTACACTAGAAGATGAAATGTTATCACACCCAGGACTAGAGCTCAAAAACAACAGTAACAAAATCTTTTCCCAATTATGTTGGGATTGACTACATTAATCTTTCACCAAAACTATTTGGCGTCCTCCACATTATACTCTTCCCCACTCCACCTATCAGCTATCATATCCTCTGTTAATTCTTGCATTATTGTGTCTTTACTTGTTATTTCTTTCCATGCTAACATTGGGTCTTCGGCGAGTCTTTTGAGTTTAACCTAGCTGATCCCTTCAACCCTCCATACCTATCATTAACCTCTCTACACCATCTAACCCAGTTTTCCTTCATCTTCTCTTCAACTGAAGCAATGCATATTCTGCTTGAATAGTTTTATTCCATATCCTATTCCTGATTTACTACATAGCCACCTAAGCATTCTCATCTCAGTTACCTCCCTTTAAGGGCCTTGGAATTTCTTCTCATCTTGCGATCACCCACTAACACAAGTAATTGTTTAACTGCTAAGTGCTAAGTAGGATATTGAACAAGACAGCAAATACTGTACATCTTGGAAAACATTTAGAGAATCAAAGCATGAAGCACCCAGTGCTAATTTCTAAACCCCACAATAAGTCTCAGTGTCACTTTCTTTTTCCTCTTAGCACCCATTAGGGCATCTCCAATGGAGATGCTAAGAGAGGTGTTAGGTGTAGTCTCTTTGGTAAGATGCTAAGCATTTGAGTTTGAAGTGCTGATGAGAAAGACGCTAAGCTTGGCACTTGGTGCTAAGCCCCACAACATTATCTCTCCACTTAGCACCCACTATAGTAGGTGCTAAGCATTTGAGGATAAAAAGCTAAAGAGGGTGCTTCATACAGATATTTGTGGCAAGGTAGAATATTAAATCATAATATACTATTTACCCCATACTCATCCACAATGTCAGTGAGAAATTCTGTAAGCGCAAGAATAGAGGTTGAAGTTTGAGATCCTTCTGAATCAGAAGCAGATGAAATAATACTATCAAGATCATCAAAGATGACAACTGAAGGTGCATGATCCAAAGCTTCAGATATGCAGCTGGAAAGTGTCTGACGAATGGAAGGGGCCTTCTCTAAAGCGAGCCCAGAACAACGTACAAAAACTCTGCACATTCAAAACTACTGCAGGTTATATGTAGCCACTCCCCACCAGCAGATAAATAAATAGAGATGTTAATGATAATAATTAATAAGGGCCAAGGTCAACTAAAGTTATATGATAAATCTAGTCTGATGGCATTTAGAATTAGTTAATCCCTAGTACAAACACGTCAAGCATCATTAGAGGGGGAAGAATAACAGTACAAATCCATTTGAGTAAGGTCATACATGTGTGCTAAGAGGCCTTCATATTCTTCGAGGAACTTTGCAACAGCATTGGCTAACAATGTCTTTCCAGAACCCTAATACACAATAGGATGCTAAATTAAGTAACTAGGCAAAGAGTAAGTGTGATAACATTAGAAATTAGCATACAAACATTTAGCTGCTGAATAGAATTGCAATCTGTAGGATCTAGTTTACATAAGATAATTGAAGGAAATAAAGTACAAGAATAGAAACTGAAACACACACAATACAATGTATATTCCAATTTCTAACCATTTGAGTGGCAAAGTAAATGTACCAGTTAGTTGATCACATAATATATCTACAAGGATAGAGGAACTTCAACATATTCACATAGTGATTTCTTATCTTAAGCAACAGATGGGATCTGAACTTTGTAAATAGCATGAACACTTTCCACTTAACTACTGTGGGATTACAACTCATTTTAGAACTGGGTGGGGAGGAGTTACTGTTAGGTTGCATGATAAGTTGATCTCTACTGGTTTTCCTTGGGAATTTTTAGCCACTTCTGATTGGTATGCTTTCTAAGTGATTTCTTTTTTAGGACATTTTCTTATCACACTCCCTCCCTCCCAAAATGAGTGTCTTGATTGTCTTGTATTTTTGTTCCAAAATGAATATCACATTTGTATTCTCTTTTCTTTCTTTTTTCTTTCTTTTGAATGCCTAACCAACTTATTCTCAATTTTTCTCAAAAAAGAAACCAAGACACTCAATCTGGGGCGGGGAAGTATTAGAAAGAAAGGAATCCATTTATTTTACATCAGATGCTTAACCATTTCAGACAAAATGATCCGACACATTCAGGTAATATCAGATTAATCATTAGTTTTCTTTGAGCATTTATTTGATTCTATGTTTACGAATGTTATGATCAGTGGCACTACTACAAACAACATGCTAATACAAGCTGGATTAGAGATATTTTATGCTTCAGATGTGATAAATTATCCGTATAGAACATAATCATGCGGCTGTATATCCAGTGTGCATATGGTTGGATGGCTGCCCAACAGAACTAGGGGTGTAATCGAACTTTAAATGGTCAGGATTGGACTTGGTTAGAAACTTTTATACTCGGCTTGGTAAATATTAATTGAGCATGAACACGGCTGGTTAAATCTTTATTGTAGGTTAAAATTCACTAAAATTTAAACTAAAACCATCAGTACATACCAATGAGCATAAATGATACTTTTTAATGTCATATATATCCAAACAATGTATAAATAACAAATGTTCAAATGATCAATAATCTATAACCTTTAAATTTATTAGCTGACAATATTACAAACCTAAAATTATACTAAAAATTCATAAATTATTATATAAGTTATAGCAAATTTTACTTGAACGTTCAAGAGAATCAAATATAGATAAATGTGAATATATATAAAATATATTTTAGGTCAAAGAAAGTGTTATGATTTGAGTCATATTTAATATTATATATATTTTAATGAATAATAAATGAGCAGACTCGTGATCCTGTTGAGGCTCAAAGAGTTCGACTTGCGCTCGGCTCGTTTATCAAACAAATTTATACCTAGACTCAACCAAATTTTTAGTGAGCCAAGCTCGAGCAGCTCGTTAAAGACTTGACTCTTTGCAGCCCAAAACAGAGCAGTTGAAGGAATGATAGGTTGCTAATTTAGTACAATATTCATTATAGATATGCCTAGTTTGCTTTTGTGGAAGGAGAAACATAGTATCAAGAAAATTACTTGATTTGTCTGGTGATATCACTTATAGTACACATTATGCACTAGGGTAATGAGAAAGAAAAGGCATGCTTTTATGATTTAGGGACGACCACAAGTCTTAAGTTCATGTTATAGCATAGTTTTAAGAGATCAAATCAACAAAACAAATAACAAAACAAAAGACTACAATGTTTATGTAGTCAGCGCATTGTCAATGAGCAGTATGCATTAAGGTTGAAGCAATAGGAAGTCCAATTTATAAAGAGAGTGCAAAATGAGAGGAAAAAGTATGAAAACAGGTTTTTGCATGCACGTGACATAGATTGAGAAGTTGCTTTTGAGCAATGAACAGTAAATCATTAAATGAAGAAACCGAAATTTAAGGGATCAACTCACAGGAGGTCCATATATAAGAACATGTCCAGGGATGGGAAGACTATAAGAGCTGTATCGCATCCCAGAAGCAGGAGATAACAACACCAGAATCCCTGCATGGAAGAGAATTAGTTACAGGTGAAACTCAGGGCTCTCAAACGAGTAAAGGTGAAGATGGGTTATAGTCATCATATTAGTACATGAAATACATCTCAGTGACCAACTGAAAAAGTAAAACAGACAACAACTCCATTCGGGCCCAAGTAACAAAGACAACTAATTTGCTAGTGACACAGTAATGCTACTCCAAGAGGCTAAGGTTCCATTTAGAATGTAACTGTAAAATCCCCTTCCATAATACTACCATACTTAATTTAGTTATTTGGCAAGGTATCCTATCATGCATAGTACATAAATGCTGAATGAGCTCCACAACTATATGCAATAAATAAAGTTAAACACAAAATTAGGTCCTGAAAGTTTTAGCCGGATTGTTACGTGTGGTAGAATGAGAGGAGAAGCAGAAGTTCTGGAGACACATAGCAGGGGAGTGGTCTGTTTGGCACACAATGTGCACGAGATATTGTGAGATTCGGCATAAGAAGCAGCACTTAACCTAACTGAACCGCACTTGGCATAACCTTGAGCAAGTTTACCACTTTTCACCCCAATAGAAAATGATGAAGGATCTGAAACATATTTAGTCACACAATGTCATATGAATACTATAGTGGCGGGGGAAGAATCCTAAGTCATACATGAGAATCTGTGAACTCCTTCACCTACCCTATCTTGGTCTTTATATAAACTTATTTCCTACCACTGGGGGGGAGGGGGGGGAAGACATAATGATGATATATGACCCAAAATAACATTAGAAACTCATTTCTCTGAAGAGATTACTCAGACTCATAGGGGTGATATTCACTAAAAAGCATAGGATGTTTACAAGAACAGCCTGAAAGATGGCAACTGTATCTTTAGATGAATAACAGTTACCTAATAATTAAATGAATCCAAGTGTAAAAAAATTAAATAGAAAACACCTACTATTTATAACATCAGAAGCAATTGTCTCCAACCAGCTCAAGGAAGAGATATCTGAACTAAATTCTTTATTTGATATCCTCTCTTTGACAGAAGGAAAAGATACGGGGTCACCCATATTCAGCTTGCCAAATAACAACTCTAGACCTCCCAGATTGTCTGTCCCCTTTTTTTCACCAACGGAAAGCTCATATGCATTAACATTCCCCCCATCCAAAGATTCCTCAGAGAGAGACAACACATATAAAAGTTCATGGGGCAGTTCTCCAGAAATTTTCTTTTGCAGGAGAGCATCAGTTGGGGTATGCACCTCCTCAGGAATCCCAAACTTACAGTCTTTCATTTCAAAGTGAAGCAAAGTTTCATTTGACAAAACCATTGAATTAGTTTCCACTTTTGCATTTAAAGCGAGAGCATTAAAATGTGCAAGAAACCAAGCCTGGAGAAGACTTTGTAATCCTGTACTAGTGTTGGACTGATGGTCAGGCTCCTTATTCTCATTACAAGGAGATTCATTAGAAAGAGCAGCAATAACTTCGTCATGGATTGACCAGTCAAAAACATCTACATGATTGGAAGAGCTAATCTTTGGAATGTTGTTCTTTGTCTCTTGAAATTTACGGCTATCAAGCACATCAAGATTTTTGTCACGAGTGTTTTCCGTCCTAGACACCTTAAAGTGACAAGGAGAAAGTGAAAGCACAGGGACATCCTTCTTTAAATTTATATTGCATCCTTTTACATAAACCCCTGCAGGAGGGACAACATTCTCCTATCAGAAACCAGACATTAAAGAAGATAACATAAGAGAATGAAATAATAAGAGAAAGGGGCAATTTGTCCACAAATATAATCCTTTTTCCGGAAGAAAATAAATAAATAAAATGACCATTTTGACAATATAAAGAGGCAAAACGCACAAGGATAGATAAAGGAAAACACAAGTAACTGACAAGGTCACTGAACGAAGAAACAAATGTCAGAAATTTCTTAACTTTCAGCGAGGATGGATCTAAGTGCATAAAGAGTATCAAATTTACAGCACAAGATAAGCATGTACTGAACAAAAACTAGCCTAACTATATCAGGTGTTCCAATAGCTAAACAGAATGAAGAGCATGGAGCAAAGTCACAATAAAACACACACACAAACACAAAAAAAAAAAAAAACTGGTATGAATTTCAAGGGAACAGATGAGCAAATATCAGTGATTAGCATTCATGAGTGGGTTTAAAATATCCCATAAAAAATGCATTTACATTTATACAGAACAACAAATGTGCAAGACAAATTAAGAACTTACGTACATGAGTGCAGGCTAGCTCTCAAATAACAACGAACAGACTTTGCAATCATTATATGCCCCTTGGCCACTGATTCTGAAATTAAAAGACGAACAATTGCTTGACGAAACCCCTTCTTTTCATTTAAAAGTACACCATTGGCTTCCTTTGAAGCTGAACTGTTTTTCATTCTCAAAGCATCAGTTTCGGGATTCTTTATGCTCTCTTTTGCAGATAATCTTGGCAATATAGAAACCAATTGAAGACAATCTAGCGATAAGTTTTTGGCTGTTTCTGGATGAATAAAAGCAATAGAAGTGAGCACTACCCCCAGATCAACACCTCTAACATTAGATTTGTGTACCATTTTCCCATCTGGATCTTGAAGACGCAGTTGTGCCTTTGAAATATGATGCTCTGAATTAGAAGTCTGCGTGTGTGAATCCACATGTTTCTCGCGTCTCTTAGGAGCAACTGCGACTTCACTTCCTGGGACTAGTTGCACTGCAGAAAATCTAATGGCTCAGACATTATGTTGGCAAATTACATGTATTAACACACGTGTACACATGACATACCAAAGAAATTTTATTTCTTCTTTCAAGGATACATAATTGTTTGGTTCCCCAATAACCATACACGATACACACATTACAAAGTTAGCAGCGACAACAATAATGTCACCTTTATAAACATAATTTTTGTAAAGCAGAATGTATGTTTTTTGCCTAGATGTAGAAACTGGATGCAGACATTGTTGAAGTGGGTGAAATAAGTCCCACATTGAAAAAATATGAGAGAAAAGAGTTACTGGTGGAAGTCGAACCCTACTAACAAGGTTGAGCTTTTAAGCTTGGAAGTGCAAGCCATGATGTGTAGCCAAATTATTGAATTCTAACAGACATAATACAACTGAGATAGATATTTGGATAAATGAAAAACTCACAAATAGAAAAGTATGAATTTGTGCTATAAGTTTTGCATTATTGTAGCTAAAAACAATTATCACGTACCACAATGGTGCAACAATGAGGCTTCCACATTTAATAATGATAAATAAATAATAATAAAAAAAAGAGGATAATCAACTGCAAAAACCAAAGTATGCAAGACATAATATTGTTAAATATAATGATGATTAGGACCATAGTACAATAACATGTACTATTGCAATTTTTTATTGTGTAGAAAAAAAAAAACTGAACAATTAATTCATGGATGAGTAGTAGTGATGACTTTTCAATGATGTACTAGCATGAATCAGAAACTTCAAAGGACCTAAGTAGCATACACCAATGGAATTATAGAAGTAATAGCTATCATCTTACCCACCGATTTTTTGGGGAAGGTTGAGACCACATGGAACGTAATGATAGTCTGGCCATTCAACCACAAAGGAAATCTCATTGCTTCTTGCACAATTCTAACCTGTATTTAGTATGAGGTGGCTTTCAATAATGAGCTCTTTGCAACCAAATAAGAGAGAAAACACACTGCTTAATGAACTGAAGCCATTTAACCCAGGTAGATGAATGGGAAGGGAAGAAAACATTCAAAACTGCTTTAAAGGCATTCATAGAGATTATGGGAGTGTTTGCCAATAGTTCAGGTCAGAACTGAACCTGCTATCTTAAGCATTTGGATAAGTTGAACTCATTATCTCAAAAATGTTCAATAAAATTTAGAAAAGATTCGGTTATATGTTTTGACAAATACTCCCCCAGACACTAATTAGCCATCAAAATAAAGGAAAAGTAGGCATTTCAGATCACAAACCAGCACATGTCTAAACGGCCAGAGAGCTATTCTTTTCATTTTCGTTATAGTGTAGAAGAAACCACCTTAAATCTAGTTTTAAGCGTAAGCATCTTCCTGCTCTGCAAAAAATTAGAAATTGAAAAAGAAAAATATAGAGCCAGTTTCAAATATTTCATATAGCCAATGTGTAGAGAGCCTGCTAGTGAATAATCTACTAGATTCTAAGGAACCAGATTAGGTTCTACAGAATACATTTTCTACTGTAAATACCACTAAAGTAACCACAACAACAGAAAAGACATTTCCCAAACGAGGTCAGGGTTAGCTGCAGGAACCCATTATCAAAACTCTATCATATCTAATGCTATCAAATCTTTCCATGTTAACTAAGGTCTACCCCTACTCATCTAAGTTTATCTGAACTGAATTCCCTTTCCTCACAGGATCACGAGTCTATACATAACCAACAAAGGATTGTTTAAAACTGTTCATGGCAGTCATCTATGGCCGCTGATGATCGGTATACAATAACATTTAATGTTTGGATTTTCAAATGGTCTTCAACTAGTCATATGTCTTAATGGACCTTAATGTGGCACTCAATGGTACAGACATTTGTTAACTAGTCAAGTTCCTAACATCCTTTTTTTTTTCTTTTTCTTTTTTTTAATATCTTTAGAGCTCTAGCTATGAGAAAATAGCAGATCCAGAGCTTATAAATACCTTTATGTTCATCAAATTTCAATTACAATTTAGTCAATAGAGAATTCAAGTTGCATGTGAAATTAGAAGTTACGTTTTTTTTTTTTTGCTTTCCATCCTCTTTCTTCTTTAGCTTCTAGCACTTACTCTGTGATATTACAATTCAAATCCCCTAAAACAGCCTCTTTTATTTGGACTATCAACTAAAAAGTTACTTCGCCCAGAAATTCCAGCAACAGCTTCTCCTGGCTTCCAGCCTGTAAGGTACCTAAGTTGATTGTTCTATTCTAACAATTAAATATATAGAAAAGAATGAACAAGCCAGCTCATGTTGGAGGTACACAATCCTTAGTTTCATACACACAACAAAGTATTGTAGATTGCCTTAAGAGCAAAGATACAAAAATTAAAGCCAGTCGATTGATTACCTGCTTCAGAATTGCTGCCTCAGCAAGTTCTGCATTAAGCTCCAAAACTTCCCAATCATCCTCAGTTTGTGGTTCTATTGTAACGAGAGTGGCCTTAGGCAAATTCGTTACAGCTCGTACTTGGACGGTGGTATGATCTGGCAAAAAAATGCATTCTGCAAATTGCTGAGCAATCTACAGTGGCATTCAAAAGCAAAAATGAGAAAGAACAACAATAGAGGAAACGTCAAAACATACAAATCGAATGAGTAAAAAGTCACTGATTTTAGTCATATACAGTATGTGGTGAAAATGAAACTCGTAGTCTAAGCTATTAGTTTTCCACATAAATTACATCTCATTTAATGGACACACCAAAACCATTTCGGATTTATGTTCCAATAAAAGTGAAGCCCTAAATTCAGCATTATCTTGGCTTTAAACATACGCCCCAAAAGTGCAATTTGAGATCATCCAAAATGCCTGAAGGGTCGCAAACAATGCATCACATAAATCAATGATACAACCAACATAATCAACTAAATGTCATCATCCTGTGTGCAGCAGTCGGAGTCTCCATTTTTTTCATATGTTTAACAGGATGCACTATGTTAATGAAAACAGCTTCACTGACTTCCTCCCCTATTTGCAGCAAATTCCATAATGTTCAATAACAAAAAAAATACTATCAACTACACAATCCAGTTTCCAGCAACACTTGAGTACTTCATATCATCTGAGAAAAATTCAACCTCCAATTTACCGCACACTAACCTATAGCTATTATAGTCATTTGACAACTTTCATTTCTTTATCAAGAAAAAGCATATGAACATCAAAAGTAATTGAGAACTACCAAAGCTTCAAATCAAGAATTGAAATTAAAGGAAAATAAAGTGGGAATGGAGGAGGGAGCTACCTCGATGGCGGTAGAAGAGGAAGTGGCGCCGGACCAGGCAACGTACCAGGGGCCAGCGGCGGCGGCGGAGTGTGAACGGAGCTCGAGAGTGAGTAACTGAGGGAGTAGGCCTGAGCGCGAGGACTCGAGGGTTTGGATGAGAAGCAGAGGCAGTGAAACGAAGCAGTTCTCGACACCAGGCACAGCAGTGACCTCAAATTCCATATCCACGAATTGCAGAAAGAAGAGGGTTTGGTGTAGCAATTTGGAGCAGATCAACTGAAATTGGTCGCTGGGCTCGTGCCTCAAGACATTTCTATCATCTCGGAGATGGAGATGGAATGGTGAGGTCGGCTTGAGATCAAAAGCCACTGGACAGAATGTTTTGAATTGCACTTTACCTCCCTACAGATGTTGGAATATTGTACTGACCCCTATAGTTTTGGATAACTACAAACGCTACACACCCTTTTTTCTTTTAACGAGCAACTTTTGTTAATATAGGAAATTAAAATATTACATTAAACTTTAAGGAAATAATCATCCTATCATCTACCAAAATTAAAATTAATTGAGATAAACTTGGAAATAATATTTTTGACCTCCAACAAAGAGTTTGTTTATGGAGTAACAACTCGTTTAGCTTGGGAGTTACCCGAGTTTGCAAGTCGGGCACTAAGCAAGCCCTCCCTAGCCTGTGTGACTAATGTCGAACACTTCCAAACTTTATGAATTAGACCGTAAAACTCGAGACGGTCCTGCAACCTGATTCTTCCACGGAAGTCACCCATTACTGTCATAGACATTAGGCGAGTTGTAACCCAATTCACCGCGCCCACCAGCACCACTTGTTGAACCATAGTCCATTGATACCTACTTGCCCGTGACTTGATCCTATCACTGGAGCCACCACTAACTCTCTCCAGAATGGATACTGCCATAGCCATAGACTCACCATTCCGTTGCCTTTTCCGTCACTCTTTGTAGACCAGAGCCCCCAAACTCGCACGTCGGCACAACTCATTGAACCAACCCCCATCGAACTCGGCATGCTCGTGACCTAATCTTATCACTGCAGCCACTCCGAACTTTTCCCGGACTAAATTATGTCATAGCTGCGATCTCACATTCCGCTACCAACACCCAAAACACCACTTTTGTCGAACTCAAACTACTACAAACGAGGATAATCACTGCAATCCAAGATACCCTAAATGTATAATATTTATATGAGAGACAAACCGCTCAGATTCAAAATCCTAACCTCCACCCAAGGAGCCGCTCCACTAACGCTACACACCCTTTAGTTAAGATGTTATGAATCTTCTAATTATAAACTTATTAGTTTTTTTTTTTTGGACTTTAGCTCAAATTGGTGGCTGAACTT
>JAYMTA010001278.1:0-20789 GCA_036897625.1 Pelargonium cotyledonis
TACTAGCCATCTAGGAGACTCTGGAATGAAGAATATGCCTAAAAGTTGCATCAGACCAAGAGTAGTACCTGCAACTAAAGTCATGAAAGCAAGCAATTATTGTTAACAAAGAACTTATGAATCTGTTAAACAATTTAGATTATGACATAATGTACTTGCTAATCAGAGCCAAGACACATCAGTTAATGACGTTACTATTATTAATTAAAAGCAAAGATTCATGCCCTATCAATCGTTAACAATAAAATATATAAAGCAAAACTCAATTCTCAAAACATTTGGACAAATAATAGTTAAGAATGGCCATACCGTTTCCAGGTTGCTGTTGATGCAGATGCAAAATTGCCCTGCCATAGAGGATAGAAGCACTAATAAATATATATCTATAAAGAAAACCATGTAATAGAAATGCAGCCATAGAGGATAAAAGCACTAATGAATATCCAAATCTGAAATGATGTGCACACATAAATGACCAAGAACAGGTCAAAAGAACTACCCATAGTATGCAGACTCAAGTTTTATCCTGTCAACCAAACAATGAAATGAATTTGAAGATCGGTTCCTGCCGGTAATTTTAATTATTATCAAATGAAAACAACAGCAATCAGATCCCAAGCATTTCAATCTTTCAGTTCAAACATTTCAGTTCAGTTCCCATCATTGCAAAACAAACTTTCAGTTAAAACATTCATCTCACTGTGTTTCACTCCTTCATCCAAACATTTCAGTTCCCAAATGGAAGTAAACAGTGATGCATCTAAAACATTTCAATAGATCAAACATTTAGTTGTTCTTGTACTTTCTAGCTCTTTCAAAGATTATACGTGAATGCAATTAAGCGTTATTTTAAGGATTCAACATAACAGAGTGAAGCAATCATTACTTTTGAAAGTGTTATTTGTATAGTAAACTCTGAAAACTAATCCCAGTAGATCAAAACCATTGTTCCTAGAAGAAAAATCAACCAACTCACAACCTGAGTCAAAACCATTGTTCCAGTAGATCAAAGCATACCTGCAAGTTGATCAAGATCACTCCAAATCATAAAAACCTAGCTAACTCCAACTTTAGCTGCAAGTTGATCATGTTTCAAGGCAGTTCTAAATTATGCAAAATCATATACACAGAACCTGAAACTAACTGTTTGATTGCTTCAGAAAAATCTAAATTATGCTTCAACAATGATCGTCTAGCTTCAAAGACTCTAGATCGTACAAAGTTAAACTGATTGAAAAAAAAAAAACTATCATACAAAGTTACAAACCCTAGATCGTCTAGCTTCACAGGAACCAGCAGGATTGTCGAGCTTCACAGATCCTCGAGCGCCAAAGGAACAAGTCGAGCATCACAGGATTGTTGAGCTTCAGAGATCGTCGAAGAAGAAGACCAATTTTCTTAACGCTAATTCTGATTTTATCTGGGCAGCGTTTGTTCAAATTTTTTCAAGGCTAATATTAAGGATTACGCTACGGTTAACCACCGTGAGTTCGATACAGGCCTAAGCTCAATTACATTTTATAACCGTAGCGCAAACCGCAGGTTAAAGTCCAATCACAAATTAAATTTATTTACCGTTAAAAACCGTGGCCTAGAACCGCAGATACAGGCCCAATTTGTTGTAGTGTGTCCAGATCTACGATGCTCCCTCGTTTGTGAGGCAATGGACCTTTAAGCGACATCAATGGTTGTGTCTCGCAATTTTGTAAACTTCTGGTAGTGTTATAGACTCTTAATAGTTTTAAAGTGTATTATGGATATACAGTATATGATATGATATGATCTCTTGAGTAAAAAGTAGAGGAATGAAGAACCAAGAAATTAATAAAATTGCCTTGATGAAAACCATCATAAGCGTAAAGCGTGTCTTTGATCGTGAGAGCGGCAAGGGAGATTAATGAGCCTTGACGATACCGTCATTTTTTGTTGATAGAAGCTTGTGATGATGACACAACCTCAGATCATCATGTCTATAAGTATTACAATAATACGAAGGAGCAACACTTAGGTTACGTTTGATATGCAGTAACGGAATGAAATGGAATAAGCATTTCAGTCAGAATGCTTTTCTAGGCAGAATGGTGATTTCATGTCATGTGTTTGGTATAAAACCAGAATAAAATTTCATTCTAGGTTGAATTTTTTTTTTTTTTTGTGCATACTGGAAATTTTATTACTATAATTATTTGTACATACTAAAGTAAAAATGTGTTCCATCATTTTTTTGTAGTGTTATTAATTTCAACTTGAATATCGTATATTATTATCAACAACAACAATAATAACTTCTTAATTAAAAATAATTTAATAATGTTACCTCTCATAACGCGTATTTACGTGTGTATTGTTAAAAAAAAATTTTAACTTGATTTGCATACGTGAATATCGTAATGCTATTGTAACTTAATAAGTTTTTTTGTCGATTAATTTCTTAATGTTCACTTATTTAAAATTTAAATTTCAAAACCATTGTTTTTAAAACTCATATATACATATACCGTTTAAACAATTTCAAAATTAATTTACATGTGCAATTTCAGTAATATTATTTCAATAATATAAGTTATTTTTTTCATTCACTTTAATGGTATCATCGTACTTACAAATGAAATTTTAAAAAATGATACGTTTTTTACAAGTCAAATTAACATGTGTATTGTTTAAACAATTTAAAACTTAATTCACATGTGTGGGTTTTCTAATGTCATTGAATCGTTTTTATTATTTTATCATCACAAATTAAAAATATACGGTTTACGTTTATTTTATGTATCACATATTAAATGAAGAAAGTATATATTGAAACGAAATGAATTATATAATTATAGATAATGGCGTTTTGGTAAATTTGCATTAAAATTTTCATTATAGCATAAGCTGGAATGAGCATTCCTTAGACTATGAAGAGGAATGAGCTTTCAAGGAAAAGCTGGAATGAGCTCTCCTCATGGAATGAGCTTTCCAGCTAATCCCACTTCTACCAAACATAAGAAAGGAATAAAAAAGCTGGAATGAGCATTCCATTCCATCTCATTCCTGCGTACCAAACATAGTATTAATGTTTCGACCCAATTTGATTCGTAAACTTTTTTCTAAATTCAAAGCGGCCCTTGAACTTTCATGTTTCGATCCAAGTTGCTTACTGAATTTTCGAATATTGACCCAGAATGGTCCTTACCCGTACACTTTATATCAAAAGTTCAGAGTTTCAAATCAGGTCAATATTTAAAAGTTTAGAGATAAAATTGTGTCAAAACACGAAATTCAGGACTATCATGAGATTTTTGTCTAGAAACACTATGATATATCTACCACCACAAAAATTACTAGTGATTTTTTTGTTGATTATTTTAAAAATCCGACGATATAATAACAACAGCTACAACAAAAGACTTAAATGTGTCGATTGCGAATTTACAAACGTTTGGACCCGAAAAACATCCTTTGTCTCCAAAAGAACACTTTTTTTACAATATGCCACCTCACGATCAGAAGTGGGCACTGGTCCACAAAAGAATAGAAAGGGACCAAATCAAAAGTGCTATTTCCTATTCAGTTGGTGCCCTTCTGTCTCCCCCACAAAATCAAATATATCCCCCACTCCCGTCTCTTTCGCGGTAAGATTCTTCTCTATTCCTGTACTCAAGCTCCATCGATCCACCGCTCGATTTCAGATTCAGGTCTGTGGATTTTAAACCATCAACATATCTGATCTACGCTTATCTCGTCAATGGATTTTTTCTTATCCTTCGATGGTGTTTACGCATTTAGCCATAAAAGGAAGAAGAAGAAGAAGGATTGTGGAGATAATCTGATGATGTTCTTTTGATCTCTTGTTTTCCTGCATAATGATGACTTTTCTTTTCATATTGAGAATGAATGTTGTGTTTACTGATCAGTAGGTTCTGTGTATCATGACTAGTTTTGTGTGTGTGTGTGTGTGTGTTGACATTTGAAGTTGTTTTTTGACAGATGGAGTAATTTAAATACAGTTTCAATGAATAGTTCGGAAACTAAGATACTTGGTGATCAAACTTTGTTGAGCAAGTGGCACTTAGAAATTACACTTGCAATACTTTCAAAAGAATGAAATAAAGTGTATAGTTGGTCTACAGTGTTGCGGGAGGTTATTTTTTATCTTCTTATGATATTTTTGGTAGGGTTTGAAAGGAAAGTTTGGTTGAAGGTTGTTTTAGTAGCCACAATGTAATAACAACTCAAAATGAGTGTATATGCTTCCTTTTTGAGAGAAATTCAGCATAAGCTAGTTAGTGTTCTTCGTTTCCCCTTTTATCTATGAACATGTGTTGAAACAAACTCAAGCGATAGTATCTACTTTATTATAGGATACTATGGGGATAACTAACTTTCTAAACGAAAGGTGTCACTCATTTTGGTACAAAAATGGAAGAGAAACAGGATATTCATTTTGGAATGGAGGAGGGAGTATATCATAGTGGTTGGCTTTTGCACTTCAATATATGTATTAGTGAGTAATGTACTAATGTTATTTACGGTGCAAAGCGCGCAATGGCGCAAACCTCTTCTGGAGTCACGGCGCAATGCGTGTGCTTTTTGAAAATAAGGCGCACATATGCACTATATATATATTCTAGGCATATTTTGTAATTTAACATGATAAAATATCATCTAAACAAATCAAAGGGATAAATATAGTAGTTCTAGCTTATAGTGGTCATCATTCGTATGTTAGAAATCCAAAACCAAAAAATAAAGTATTAAATCTAAATATGATAGTATTCACCCTTTTTGTCGGTGGCTGCGGTGGTGTTGTTGGAATGCTTTTCAATGACTGCTATTTTTGTGGTCATGTAATTATGGATGAAGAAGAATTTGAAATTGAAAATTTTAAAGGCAGAAAGTGTTTCCTATAGGTTGTAGCTCAGAAAGACTGCACGTATTCATTGCCTTCTTGTTTATTGTTGTAGTTTCCTTTATTTATAACCCTATAAGGTGCGCTATATTAGCACCGCGCCATTTGCCTTGTCATATGGTGCAAAAAAAAAAAACGCGCCTTTTTGAAATCACCGCGGCACAAGTAGGTCATGGTGAGGACCTTGTGCCGTGGCGAGCCATTCATAACACTGTTAGTGACTATAGTTACTGGTTTGGAACCATTTTAATAGGCATGTAAAAAATTCTTTGTTGCTCAATCGTTTTCCCCCTTATGTTTATTTTTACCTTGATGTGATGTTATCTCTTTGTCCTATCACATAGCTAATTTTGAGATTTCGTTGTGGATAGTTTTCTTCTCTGTTTTACTTTCATCACTGTGCTACTTGCATGTTCAGAATTTAGCATTGGTTATTTTTATAGAGGTTCCTCATATGTTTACAATCTCGTGGATGTTTGTCATTATCACTACTAAATCTAACAGCTTCTTTAAAAGTGCTATGATTGGATTCAATGACGAGCAGAATGGCAAGCGATTCTGGAACTATTCCTGAATATGGTGCAATCTTTATGTCAAACACTTCAACAAGAAAAGAATGTTTCACTCGAAAATTATTTGGGCTTCCATCTTCTCAAGCCTCCTTTGTAAAGCAGGTTAAAGATAGAATGATTTTGTTTTTGTTTGAATTTGAGAAGAGAGAACTTCATGGTGTATTTAAAGCATGTGGTGATGGTGCAGTAAACATTGTGCCCCATGCATTCAGTTCATCAGGAAAGAAATTTCCTGCGCAGGTCTGGATACTTGAATATATGTTTGTCCCTTTAATTGCATTTTGGGTCTTTCTTTGTTGAATAAACATCTCCTAGTTGATTCTATTTTGATTTCTTTTCTGTTTCTGTTCAGGTAAAATTTACCAAAATTTGGAATTGTAAACCACTCTCAGAACATGAATTCCGTGATGCTATTAGAGATAACTACTTTTCCTCAAAAAAGTTCAACTTTGGCTTGTGTAGGGATCAGGTATTGCATTTTCTCTGTCATAATTATGCTCCAAAATCCAAATTATGCGAAATTTCCTTAAGAAATTGTTAATGCTTCTTTCTAATATGATGTGTAGGTCCATAGGCTTCTGCTACTGTTCAGTTCAAGAAAGTTACAAGAATTACCTGAGAGACAATCCACCAGAAGGAATATTGAAAGATCCCCTCCATACTATATGGGCAAACCTAGAAGATCAGTCGATGACTGCAGAATTTTAGAAAGGGATAAAAAAGAAACTATTTATGATGCAGATTACAGTCATGGGCCATTAATCTCAAATGATCACAAAAGGAAAAGAGTGCATGATGATGACATAGAAAGAACTGATTGGATTAAACACGACCACGAACCATGCGGTGAACCTAGGTTTGCTCGAGTGAACCAGTACCAGGGGGATTCTCTTGGGAATTCTCAAAGAGCTGTTGATAATGACTGGTTGGCAGGTAGTGATGTAGTACAAAATGAGTGTAAATTAGAGACTGGACCTGTGCAGTTCATTTTGGCTGAGTATCCTATTCCTAGGTATAGTTTGAGTGAACCTCACAATGTAGCTGATGACAACAGGTTTGCGACTCATGATGATAAGTTAGGAAGTGGATGTGATGGGGAGAATGGTAGAGGGCGGCTCATTTCAATTGAGTACCTCAGTTCAGTTCGCTCCAACCCTTATAGCTTCGAGTGTCATTCCAATCCTAATCCTGATACAGAAAATACTTTTAAGAATCAACTCCGTCCACTTGATTGTCGAATTCAATCACAATTTTCAAACCATGCTAATATAAACTATCACGAAGATGCAATGGCTTGGAGCTTCCCGTCCTGTCATCCACTTGGGCCACCTTCTTCCAGCCTTTCTTACTCAACTTCACTTCAAGATTCAACTGTTACAAGTTCTGAAACCTGTCGCCCCTTTAAACGTCGTTTCCATGACCTTGATTATTCCCATATTAAAAGTTCTCCTTATAATCTTGAAGCGTTTGGTGTCAACCTTGATGTCTCATCATCATTTGCTGTCAAACAATGTTCTGATTCAGCTCAAGAATGTGCTCATCATGACAGAAATGCTGAGTATGTTATATTTCTCTCTCTCTCTTTTTAAATATATATAAAGTGAATAATATCTCACATATGTGGAGCCAAACTATTTCCTTAATAATCTTGAGAACTTTTGTTGTAGGACAATGGGATCCTTCTCCATGGCATCATTTCCTGAAAAGAGAACAATGGAATATTCTCAAATTGAGAGTCACAGAAGCTTTCCCTTTTCTAAGCCCTCATTAAGTACCATGCTCTATTCAGAAAGTGGAAGTGGGAGAGGTGATAACAAGGAATATGCATCTTCTTCAGTGAGACCCGGCTGGAAAAGTCCTTCGATGTTTAATTGTGGGTATCCTACTATGCTACATGACAAATATGAGAATGAGATACCACTGTCTCAGAACAGAGAAGCATTTGCTGCCTCTGTTCCTTTCTTGAACGATAATGAGTGCTGGGGGAAGGATTATAAACATTCTGCAGCCCCAGAAAGTGTTGACTGCCATGAATACGGTTCTGTGAATTTTGGCGTGCTTAGTTCTCAAAATTCACAAATTGTGAGTACTGACAATCAGAATTTTAGAACTAGTGTGTTTTCCCGCTTACGTTTGGCCCCACAAGTATATACTCAGCAAAACAATTATTCTTTTGACGAGGAAGAAAATAATATGGACATGTCTGTTGATGAGGTTATGGAAATGCTCCCAAAGACTTGCAACCAAAAGGCCAAGGTGAAGAAATCTAAACTTGTAAAAGGAAATGATGATGTGAAGAACAACAGGAAGAAAGGACAGACTACCTCATTCCCCAAGCCAAAGATGCACTGCTTTCTAATCATATCTAAGGATATGAAGACAAATAGTGCATCAAATTGTGATGGAGGAGCAGGAGAAACACCCTTTATGGATTTCAAACGTCGGAGTGAAGTGCGAAAAATTAATGATGAAATGAAAAATAGAGGTTGTATTGAGAGTAATGCGAATAAGGCCTCATCTGGAGAGCAGTGCAAGAGGAGAAAGCTTATTAGGCCAAATTTCAGTAAGATTGTGTCATCAGTGGCCAATGATGACAGTGTTCAAAATATACAGATATTATCAGAACAAAGGTCAGTTGTTAAAGACACGAGTATGAGTTGTGAGGTTTTGGATCAAACTCAGGTCATGGAAAACATGCCTTCTCAAAATGTTGAACTGCCCCATAAGACGTGCTCAATTGGATGCAACAAGAAGAATTGTGAAATGGAAGGAGCAGGTTTGATCTGTGAAGTGGAAAAAAATGTTGAAAGTAGCGAGGGGTCCTTGAGGAAAGGAGTTGGAGATCAACATGGCATACATGGCTTGTCTTTTCCCGTCTCTCAGGAAGTTCATGAACAAAAGGCTGAGATTGGGGTTCTGAATTTTGAATCTGAATGTGACAGAATGGATCGAAATAAATTGCTTCAAAAAATTGAAAACCTGAATGAGTATTGTCCAATTAACGGTGAGATGGCCATTGGTGGAATGATGATCGAACCAAGCAACCTGAATTTGAATTCCGAAACTAAACGTGATAAGGGTTTCAATGTCACTGTAAAGGGTGAATGTGAGGGTGAAAGTTCGTTGCCGTCATTGGTATCTGTTCACAAACAATCTATAGTATCTGCTGAATCTGTGGAATTCTCCCCTGTGCAAGAAACATTTGACCACAATATTGGAGATGCAGAAGCACCGAAAACAGCTCATGGAGGTTGTGCAGTTGATATTGTTGGAAAGGTTGAAAACGAGAACGAGCTTCCCTCAAGTTATATGACATTCCTGAAAATGGATGCAGTTGTAAGCACACCGAGTCCAAATGCTTCTGATAGGCTTAAAGTTACAGAAATATCTCAAAAAATGTGTGCGAAGAATGTTGGAGATATGGAGGCACCGCAAACAATTAATGGGAATCGAGATTGTGCTGTAGATATTGTTCCAAAAGTTGGAACTGAAAATCAACACGAGGAAAACAAAGATGTCACTGGGCGAATCAAATTCTGAAGGCATCGGCGTAGTAGTTGATGGTAACAAAATGATCATTAGCAGTTAATAGAATCTAACTAGCTTTTTTTTTGTTGAGAGCCTAGAAACAGTAACTGCATGCTCTCTTTTTGTATGTTTAGGTTTTGTTAGTCTATTCACTGTGGCTACATGTTTCCTCAACAAAACCAGGAAACTTCTTTTGATGGACTAATCTCTCACCTATGTACTGCTATATTGAAGTCATGATGCTCTTAGAATTTGTGGATTTGTTGTAATTTTTTCTGTTTTGGTTAATTTGTGAAGTTTGGTTAAATTGGTATGTTAAAAAGTTTCTTTTGTTCATTTCAGTGTCCTTGCAAATATGGATTTGGCTTTTAAAAATTAGAGAAAATGGTACTCTAAAAAGTATCATTTGTTCGTTTCGGTACGCAAAAATGTTTGTTATCCATATATACCGTCACCGTAAAAACTTGAACATGAGACCTTAAAGAAAATTCAAAACATCTTTAACCGTTTGGCTCAATATACTTTGGTATAATAACATAGTTAGCAACAATTCAATCTAACCTAAAACTAATTCGATCCGGTCAACTCTTTCGGTCTGAATTTGAATTTGTCATGAAAAATACGAATCGGATTGAATCAAACACATACATGCTTTTTATATTAAAAATTAGAAAGTATTACTTAATGCAGCAAACCAGATATGACTAAAAAGAACATATATGCTTCAATTTTTGTATGACAAAAACGATTTGATTTGTAAATTGATTGGATCAATTTTTGGACGAATTGTATCCCGTTACCGATCCTTCAGCTCATAAGTATCAAATTTATTTATCTACAAGTACCCAAAATTCAGCCAATAATATTATTTTTTTTTCTAATAAGAAAAATAGGACTAGAATTTCCAATCAGCGTTAATGGTAGCAGCTGAAGCTGAGGGTGGTAAGGTTCAAGTAGCAGTCGAGAAGAAGAGTCGGTGATGCTCTCTTTCGACTCCTAAAAATGCTCAGAAACCTCCGATCCCGTCGCCGTCCCCGCTACGGCGTCCAGGTCTGCGCCGCCGTCTCCGCCCTCCTCCTCCTCCTCCTCTCCGTCTCTCTCCTCTACTCCCGCCTCTCCACCTCCCAGCACCCCCTTCACCACCAGTCCGTCACCTCCCAGGACGACGTCGTTTTCAACCCCCTCCTCTCCGACACCGTCGACTTCAATTCCCCCGAGGACAAGATCGACGAGCACGACACTCTCGAGGACCAGGACGGCTCCACCGACCCCGACGACTCCGTCCGAGGCGCTTCCCTCAACTTCGACGACGACGACCAGGAGTTCGACCAGCCCCGAGCCTCCTCTTCCGCCTACTATTTCGATCACCTCACCGGATCCATCCGACGGTCCCTGAGCCGGCGATCGATCGATGAGTGGGATGAGGATTATGTCGGATTCAAGATGGATTTCGGCGTCGATGACCCCAGCCGGACTGCGTTCGCCTCCGATGACATTCCGGTGGACGAGGAGGTGAGGAGGAAGGCTAGCCTGGTGGAGGGGATCGAAGACGCGCTTATGCTGAAAATGGGGAGGAAGGTTTCGCCGTTGAGGTTGGGTTGGAGTGATTGGTTTGATAAGAAGAGTGAGTTTTTGAAGAGGGATAAGATGTTCAAGTCCAATTTGGAGGTTTTGAATCCTCTGAGCAACCCCATGTTGCAGGATCCGGATGGGGCTGGCTTGACAGGGCTAACCAGGGGCGACCGGATGGTGCAGAAGTGGTGGCTGGATCAGTATAAGAAAGTACCCTTTTTGATCAAGAAACCTTTGGTGCGGTCCGATACTGCCCGCCAGCTGAAACTGGAAGGAAATGGCGGTGGTAGTAAGGGGAGTGGGGGTGTGGATAGTGGCGAGCTGAATGTGATTGCAGGAGATACACAAAAGCAATTAAAGGGTGAAATGAAGGGAGTAGAGCGTAGGACTCTGGATGATAATGTGAGTGATGATAATGCGAGTGATGATAATGCTAGCAAGGCTTTGAATTCAAATGCGAGTGAAAATTCATCAAATCAGAGTAATGTGGATGAAAGTATTGATTCCGAGGCTCATGGTGTGTCTGAGTACTCAGGTAATTTATATGCTGATGGCAAGAGATGGGGTTATTACCCTGGTTTGCCTCCTATGTTATCCTTTTCGGACTTCATGAATGCATTTTTCAGGAAAGAAAAGTGTGATCTGAGGGTGTTTATGGTGTGGAATTCACCCCCTTGGATGTATAGTGTCCGGCAACAGAGAGGGCTTGAGAGTCTGCTCTCAAACCATCGAGATGCTTGTGTTGTAATGTTTTCGGAGACGCTTGAGCTTAATTTTTTCAAAGACAATTTTGTGAAGGATGGGTAATTCCTAGAACTTATACTTTCCTGGATTTTATTTTGGTTGATATGCATGTTATCTGTTCTGTATACTGAAACAATTCAATTATACAGTTTTAAAGTTGCTGTCGTGATGCCAAATCTCGAGGAACTGCTGAAGGATACACCTGTTTCCATATTTGCTTCTGTTTGGTTTGAATGGAGGGAGACAAAGTTCTATTCAACTCACTATAGTGAGCTTGTCCGACTTGCTGTTCTTTATAAGTAAGCAATCTTCCGTTCATATGAACATTATGTGTCCTACTCACTTGTACTGCTGAATAAAACTATATAACTGAGTTTCATGATTTTACTTTGAATTGTATGTCCTACAAGGAAAGACACTAGGACTTGGATGAACATAATAGCATCAAAATAAATCAAGGAAAATATAAGGATTATACATTAGGGATCAGAGATGAGAACTAGGAGAAAGTTATTCAGGCCAATTGTCTTGGCCTAAAACTGCTATGAACTTATTTATTGCCAAGGACCATGGTAAAGAGTTTTTATGATATAAACTTGTGTTCACCTTGTAAATGAAGAACCATACTATTTTTGCCACAAGTTATACAGATCTGATGCCATGGGAAGGAATTATTTGAAGAGTTAGATTTTTTGTAGGTGAGGGTTGAGGCTTATTTTATTTATTTTTTTAATAAACAAAGAAATGAACAGTTAGAACAGTTTCTTCTGCGTACATGTGATGTTAAACTTGTTAAAAGAATTTAATAACTCTTTATTCTTCCACTTAATAGCTTCAATTGTAATTCAGATATTGTATGTGGTGTATGTATTTAATTGGATCAATCCGAATGAGACTGTTTTGTAATATTTATTCTGTCTGGTGTTGATGTATGCCTAATTCAAATGTTCCTTTTTGTCATGTTTTCCAGATATGGTGGAATCTATCTTGATTCTGACATTATAGTGTTAAAACCATTGTCCTCTCTTAACAACACTGTTGGCACAGAGGATTCTCTTCCCGAAAGTTCTCTAAATGGTGCTGTAATGGCATTTCAAAAGCATAGGTACTAACTCTACCTAGTCTTTGCTCGTGGATTAGAGTTTAGTTTTACTTTGGTTTATGCTTTGCCGTTAATATGACTGTATCTGGTTTTATGGCTTTATATGTCACTGCCCCACCTTCTCTGCTTTTCTGTGCCATTTTTCCCCTTCATGGATTTATTTAATGATTTTGAAAAAAAAATCAGAATTTATTTTTATTCAGAATGATGAATAGCATTTTAGTATCTCTTTATTCTGCATTAGGCACCTTTTATTGCTTAAGGCAGTTTGGTGCATTTAACTTTCAGCTATCATATTGAGCACCTCTTCAGGGCATGCATTCAGTTACTTTCATTCCCTTACTTGCAGCCCTTTCATTATGGAATGCCTGAAAGAGTTCTATGTGTCTTATGATGATACTCGCCTGAGATGGAATGGAGCTGATCTTTTGACAAGAGTCGCAAGAAAATTTTCCAGTAAAGAGAACAAATCAATCAAAACACAAGAATTGAAAGTGCAACCCTCTATTAATTTTTTTCCTATTAGTTCGCGAAACATCACAAGGTAAAGCTCCTTATTACCTCAATCATGCGTTTGATTATTTTGAGGTTTTGGAAATCAAAAACTTGTCTGCTGTTTACTGTCTTTTTGCCTCTTCTAGTTATTGTCTCGTGCAATCCTATTTTCTCATTTAAATGTTAAAAGAGTCTGGAAGAAAGTTTAGATGCTACTAAGATTGTCAATAACAGAACATATACCTCGCCAGTAAGTTGATAAAAATTATCCACTTGTTAGGTCACAGTTGACAACATTTATTAATGGAAGTATCCAAAATATATATGTTTGTGTGATAAATAGTTATCATTCATATATTAGATGATTCCATGAATTTTGGTTGTTAAGAAATTACTCTTTCTGTATATAAAAAAAAAAGGAATTGGCACAATATCAAGGTTGCTGTCTTTGCTCAATTTGGATCCAACCTTGATACTGCAAATCAGGCTAGAAGTTCAGGAGCACTGAAACATCCACATGAGCATCACTTCCAATTGAAAAACAAGTTCTTGTAAATTATGCTGCTATAAATGAATTTTGTGATCCAATGCCCATAGACTGAATAGATAGTTACCAAAAAGTTCTTCCCAGCATTTTTTATGCACTTCAAACATTCATCAAGTTAATATAAAATAAAGAGTTCCCATTTTACACAACTGTGATCGCATGTTCAAATAAAAAGTGAGGTAAATTGAATTAACACATTATCGAAAGGATAGAAGTTGGAATTTTCATAACATTGTATTTGCACCTGAAGCAATGCTTAGTACCTTACATACTATTTATGTGAGCCAAAGAGTAACTGAGTAAGCAGTTATTCCAAAGCACAGGAAAGGTTGGTAAACCAAGCCCTCAGATAGATATCGATCCCATCTGTAATGGATGAGTATTAGCAAGTACTCCCTCCGTCCCATAATAAGTGCGTTGTTTACTTTTTAGGAAATTAGTTATGCATGAATGATCAATAGTGCTCACTTTGCTAACTTCTTAATTTTTTTCAAAACAGAAAGCATGACAATTTTTATTTTGGGACGGAGTTAGTGTCCATAAAGTTAGCAAAATTTGGAAATTGTCAAAGACAACTTTTTGAGAGACTTGGAAGGTTATAACCATTTTTCTGTAGAGGTGGGATCCTTGGTCTAAAAGCAGATCCTACGTATTTTGTAAAGGGGGAAAAGGGCATTAATTTGACAAAGTCAACAGAAGGCATACTGTGATTCTACATTCTCCATTGTCAAAAGATAATGCATGAATATGATCTTTTAAGATTTGGAGAATACACAACTTTAAGGGAATAACTTTGATATTTTCTTGGAGGAAACATTATCAGTTTGAGAATTTTAAATGGAGAAGTTTTCTCCTGAAATATGACTTTTTTAAACGTTTGCCCCTACAGAAAGAATAATTTTTCATCTACATAAGGTAGAGGGACCACATAGGAGTAATTTTTTTTATCTACCTAAGAATAAATGTTTACTCTTGACCTCAACGCGGTTGGTGAGAGATCTTTTGCTTATTTATTCAAGAATCATGAGTAGTTTCTTTTTATCCCTAGTGATGATCAAAATGCTAAGAAAGCCTCTCAGCATTACCCCTTGCGTTACACATAAGACTTTCAAGGAATATTCTATATTTCTTGTTCCAACTCTGCCAGTAGAATATCTCTGCGTGTTTGCTTTTATAGAACTATTCAATAAATATGGAGTGATCTGAAAGTTCAGGCTTAGCCACTCCCTCTTCATTGAGTGGTATTGATTACTTTTGCATGGTGATCCCTTTCTACAACTGTATAAATGAGTGGAGTTTCAATCTAAGTCATTTCATTTGATAGAAGATTAAGTTTAGTGTTGTATTATCTCTCACTTGTGCCCAATAGGCAATAGAAGACATTAGCTCTCATTACAAAGAACGTGCAAACCCAAGCATAAACTTTAAGGAGTCCCCAATGCTTGTGCATGATTGCATGATGAATATTCAAGGTTATGTCATAATGACTGCCTAAGTATTGATTACTTTTTTATGGTGATACGTGGTTTCATGTTACACAAGGACCGTATAAACTTCATTTATTCTGTTATTGATACTATATAGTTTGCATGCATGCACATCTACTGCATCTGTTGCAAATTGCTCTTCATTACTTTGTGTTTTAAACAAATACTTATAATTTTCTTTTTCCGTTCCCTTCTGAGATGAAAACAGATACTTCACTGCACCAGCTTTTGTGGATGAAAGAGATCAACAAGATGTTCTCTTCCGAAAGATTCTGAATGAATCATTCACATTTCACTTCTGGAACAGCTTAACATCTGCTCTCATTCCAGATCCGGAGAGCGTTGTGACTAGGCTTATTAACCAACCATGTATCCGCTGCTCTGATGTATTGTGAGCTTTGTACAACTCAATTTTGTCCAGAAGTTGGTCAAAGAGAATAGATTGGATAAGTACGCAAGGCTAGAAACTTAGTGTGTTAGATCCTTACTTCACAAAGAGCGGATGCATACATGTGGTTGTACAGTTGAACATAGTGCCCAAAGAGAACAAACATCAGGGAGATATGCTGATAAGAAGTGAATTTTCATGTAAAGTGGATTTTTTGCTCCAATGCTGAGAATTCTTTTGTATTCTTGTGAATTCACTTTTTAACTGTCAATCAAGTAGAGCATCTCATACCCCTTCCCCGAAAAGCGACAATCCAAAACTGAGCACTTGCTGTATCGAACCTATGTATTATACTTCGACAATCTTTATATATAATGAGTTGGCACTCTCTGGACTTGCTGTGTATAGATATTGTTCCCATTGTTATATTCTGAGTTACAAGTGCATTTTGGATGTGAATTACCAATGAGTAGGTTACATTTGGAGGGCCAATATGTGTCGGCTCAGGCAAAGTTGCAATATCACAAGTTGTTCGTAAGTTTATAATTGCGAGTTTTATTTGGACCTAGTGTTTTTTTTCATCATGATTAATTTCTAATGTTGTTTTGGTTGCAGAATGCAGGTAGAAAGAGAAATTCATTTCATCAACAAATACAAGTCTACACTCAAAAAGCAACATATGTACCATTGCAGCTGGCAGGTAACCGATCAAACCTCATTAAGTAGTATTAGAAGAAAACAATCAGAAGAAGCTATACACATGAACTTTTCTAATCCATGGCATTGGGACCATAGCATCTCTTTTTCACAGGGTTCCACACCCATTGCACAAGAAACCTCCTTCCCTTCACCCCATTCACATTATACCCATTTCCCCAAGAGTCTTTCTTCACTACGCCCACGTATCCACCTCCGCCACCCGACCCATAAACACCTACACACATGTCCGCTATCTCATTTGGTGCTGTCGGGTTATCTCCTCCGTACCACGCATTTACTAGCGGATTACTTGACGTTTCTGCTAGTTCATGTGCTATCACACTGATCATTCCGTCCACCCCAGCATCCCCATTTGGTGCACGCATTATGTTGTTGCCTCCATTGGTGCTTGGTGGCGGCTTCCCCGAGTACTTAGGCCATGCAAATGGGTAGGCACACATGCCCGGGCACTGAGTCCCGCTATGGCCAACCCAAGCGTAGGGCACAGTGACCCCAACAATGTTGGGGAAGGTGAAGTAGTGAAACCCACAGACTTCTCTGCAGAAGTCTTGAACTCGAACATCTTCAGAGGTGAGCACAAGGTAAAGGCCATTGTGGGGGTTGAGGGGTAGAGGATGAGGATACGAGGTGGTGGCGGTTTTGATGACAGATTGAACGGCTAAACGACTGAGATAGCCTCCATGAGAGTAGCTGGTGTCGTGAAACTCCCCGGCGAGGGAAATGCTGTCTGTGATGTTGGATCCTGTTTGGTCAGTGTAGAGCCTGACATTGCTCCACCAGGCAGCAACAGAAGGGTAGGAGGTGGAAGAAGGAGCAGAGAGGGAATAGAGGAAGTCTCTGATAGTGGCCTGGTAGGTCGGGTTCCAATGGCCATACCAGAGAACATAGAGCTTGATGGGAGATGCAAGGACAGGACCCATATGGTACTCAAGGTCCACTAGATCAGAAGAACCCTCATAGTTCTTGACAGGATTGAACATTTCACTGTCATGGCTCCATGAAAGAGCCAGAGGAGTATGCAAGCAAAGCAGAGAGACCAGCAAGAGGACATTGCTAAACAACAGGTTGGTCTGCATTTTTATTTGGTTTCTAAAATGCCTTTGGTGCTCTCTTCTGAATTGTGACATTGGAGAAGAGGTCTTATAATGGGAAAGGAGGGGTTGTTGGAGAGACATTAATTATTTGCTCCATTGGCTTTGGTGGTAACAGTGGCATGGATGTTTTGCATAATTCCAAGTCCATCATTGTTTGCATTTTTAATGATGATAATATTTTTCCCTTTTGGTTTCTTTTGTACTCTGTTATTCCGATTTTCTTATAATAGAAAAAGATGCTGCCCTAATCACCCTTTAGACACATCTTGTGACTCACTTATTCAAGCTATCTGATTCTTCTCTATCTTCCTCTCCCATCTTTTGAATATTCAATGAGTCAAGTTTTTTTCAAAACTAAAAAAAAAAAATCTTTTTTCTTTGTTTGTGTGTGTGGTTAGAGAGTAAGTTCATGAGCTCATGCTAATTTCATAAGAGGAAGCAACTTGGCGCATGCAGTGTCTTACATGTCAAATACATGCAAGACACCTGTAAATTTGTGATAGGTGAAAAGTGAATCTCATCTTCTGTTTTCGAGTAACTTTGGTTTTTAGGATGGGGTAGTGGGTCTCATCTTGTATTAGCTGTGTTTGACAGTTAGGATTCAATTTCATGGGTACATGAATTTGACGTGTACAATAACTGCATGCATTGATCATTTCTTATTGATGTTTTTTCTTTGGATTTGTAGGTTACAAAGGATTCTTTTTTGTGTGAAAAGTTACATCAACTATCATATAAATGGTTCTAGATTTCCCCTATAAAAGAGCAATTGAGTATTTTTTTTTTCCCTTCAAAGCTAAAACAAACTTTGATTAATGTAAATTTGCCTCAAATATCACAGTTATACGATTCAGATAATAAAAGCAATGCATAATAAATTTGAAAATTATCTTAGTTTGGCAACTTTTTCTATCTTTACCCATAATGATTGTTTATGGACTGTAATCATATCTGGACTAATTAGCCCTATCAGCGCCAAGATTACAAAAGAAAAAGGAAGAGAAAATGATGAGAGTCAACAAAAGCAAATGAAAATAAAATTACAAAGGTGAACCATCTGGTAAAAAGCAAAGCAAGAGTGTACAGTTGTGTTGCCTTTTTTTCATATTTCTTTCTCTGTAAAAAAATCCAATTCGGTCCATGTTTTGGTTAATTTAGTCTCTAATTTTTTTTTAGACCCATAATAGCCCTGAGTATTCGTGTTTCGACCATGTTTAATCTATGAACTCTTGTTTGACTCAAAATAGCATTGCCTCAAAGTTTATATCAAAACTTTAGAAGTCAAATTTGGTCAATATTTGAAAGTTCGGAAACTATTTCAGGTCAAATAAAAGCTCAGGGATCACGAAAATTCAAGTACCAAATTTGGGCTTTTACCTTCTTTCTTTTGAACAATACAAACCTGCAAAAATGCAACAACAAAACTAATATACTTCCACAAAATCAGCCTCTTAGACCAAATGTAAAGCAATTTTATAGACACAGACTAATTTCAAGCCACAGTGTAACATGTTCTTATTGACCTCCAATCAAAACTAACACACTTCATTATTGTGCCAAGTAAAAAACTACGCCAAAGGAGGGGAACAATTTTTTTTTTTTTTTTACCTCTGTACATCAAATACAAAATTATAGAAGGGTCAGCTTTGGAATTTTAGACAGATTTTTGAAGTACAATGAAACTCTCTTTTCTAGCAAGGTTTCAAGGGGTCAAAATATGAGAAGAAAATCCAACCAAGTGATGAGTTTCGGGTCCGAAGAAGCTGACCAACTTGCCTAAAATGCCCACTCGTCCGAAACACGCTGTTTCTATTCACACCTAACAGCTGGAACCTGTATTAAGATGGCACAACTTCACCAATATCTTCAGTTAATGTCTGAAAAAAGATCACCTCCAAAAACTTGACGATCCAACCTCACTAACATGTCAATGACCAACCATTTACCAGCTTCTTTAAAAGACTGTTAATTTGAAGCAACAGATACCACTTCTTCGGACACCAAACCTTCCCTTTCAGCTTTACCCGGCTCATGCTCTATCTGTTCCCCATCTTGATAGGGGAACACATCAGACTGTAAAGATGGAGCAATGTTATTCACATGTAACCATGTCAATTCCCACAAGCTATCTCCACCTAGGGCACTCCTCTGAACTAGGACCCCCCTTGTCTTCATTAAAACCAAGGTGTTTTTTAGGAGTTCGGGTACTAGCTGCTGCAGCTTCTCACTTCTCTTTCCTCTCACTTTCACCTTCACGTACTTTTCCATTCGGTTCAAAACACCCAGCCATAGTTTGCAGAAGGTTGTTAAATGTGATAGATCGGTGAGTAACTGTAAAAACACTTCCGGCAGGAGCTTCATGGCATGAACAAGTGTGCCTTCCATGTTTCGGTAGTCCTTTTGGGAGTGTCCTTGAGCAATTTCAAGCAAGTCATCAAACATTGTGAAAATAACCAAATCAAAACACTGTAACCACAAGCCAGGAGGGAGATGGATCCCAGTCACTCCGGTCAAGCATCTTTGCAATGACAAAAGGGCGTGGTTTCTAACCTCCTCTCTCTGGTCCAAACAAACTTTCCGCAGTCCCTGTACAAGCCTCAGCCACATCTCCCCAATATCCTGAGACAACCTCGTAGCTTCTTCCTCCCTCATTGCTTCCTTTGCCTCGTTTACCCACTGTGTTAAACAATCAACAGATCCCGCCATAAGATCCAGAGCACGTACAGACCGCTCTGCTTGTCCAACACGAGACTCGGCAAACTGCCTGGCTGCATCTAGACACAGAACATAGTTGGCTGGCAATAAGTTCCTTCCATCAGACATAATGAATAGTAACGCATCAAATCCTGGTTCAGAAGCATCAGGGTGCCGAGCTGTGATGGAAAGTAGGGCTGTAATTGTGCGCCACCCCATTTGTGATCGTATGTGAGTGGCATTAGCTTTCACAAGGCGACTCACTTCCCGAGTAATCTGCTCACAGTATGCATCAGCAACCCTAGCATCAAGTTTCAACACAAGCTGCAGTGACCTCAAAAGCTCATCAGCTAGGTTCTCTTTATAGGGTAGAAGTCTCTGGCAAACTCGAAGAAGTCCAAAGACAGCCTTTTCAACCAAGGCACAGGGCATCACAGTTGACTGAACAATGTTAGCAATGTGCTCATAAACACCCTGCCAAAGAAGCTGAATCCTATCCCGGTTGTTCAAGGTAATTGCAATCAGCAACTCCAGGCAGAAGACAGCAGTATCTTCATCTTCAGGAGAGCTGTTCCCTTTCTGAGGTCGTCCTGCAGTCCAGATGAGCGCTCGTGCAAGTTGCAATAAGGATTCAGCTTGGAGAAACTTACTCTCTGTAAATATGCTGTCAATATGGCACTTTTGGATAGTCTGAAGAGAGCGCTGATGAGCAGCAAGTTGTTGCTCGGTAGGTTGTGATCTTGGCTCGTCTGTATCAAGAGATAGTAGTTGACTGAACCTGCCCATCAATCCAGAGGATCTTCTAGGAGTACCCATGGGAGGCAGATGAGCTGAAGATAACATGTTTGTAATAGGCTTCCCATGCGCAGGATCTGCAGTAACCTCTGATTCGTCAGCTGCATCACTGGCCACTCGAGGTGGAAGAAGACCAAGCTTGTGCAATCTTACAATG
>JAYMTA010001279.1:0-20786 GCA_036897625.1 Pelargonium cotyledonis
ATATATTTTTTATTTTGTTTTTCCCGTGCAACGCACGGGATATAACCTAGTTTAATATAATATCTTAACTTAAATGGGCCGTGTACCGCCTCAATTGAATTGTGTTGTTACGCTTCCTTACATGTCTCTAGTTCCTAAAAAAACTTGAATCCATTCACATAAAAGCAACAAGATAGATAAGAAAACCGATCTCCATAACAACAACAAAATTTACCATTGCTATATGCATGTGGTATTGTGGTATACATGACAATGTTTTTTTGTTTTCCGTCGTCATATTTTATACTTTGTGAATGTCACAAATCCCAACCGTCACAAATTTATCTTCACGAAAATGACCACCTTCACTTCACCCATCGTCAACATATCTATACGACAACAATCTACCCGTTTCCCTTACTTCTTGACAATAATCAAGTTTAACCATTGTCATTACATGTTTCTAAAACTGTCGCAATTACTTGTTTCTATAACAACAGTCATTATTGCTTGAACTTACGCTTCAAGTATAGCCTTACCCTTGTGAAGCATGGCAAGAGGAGTATCCTACAAAACTCACAGCTTTGCTGTATTATATGAACAAGGCTAAGCCAAGACTAGAGGGATACAAAACTTACAAGGCTAAGGGATGGAAGCTCTGCATCTTTCACCCCCGGGAAGCAAAATAAGTGTATTAGTAAGACCGGGTTGGCTCCTCCTCCTATGTACAACAAACATACACTGACAGTTTAAGCTTCAAAGATTCCTTTCATGTGGTTCCAGCCAAGGAAATCCCAGGAAATCAAACACTTCTTTTTCGGTGTTGAATTTCAAACTTGCACTTGCACTTGCTCTTGAGATCTGCAATAAAATGTGCATGTAGGATGGCATTTAGTGCACAAGCGTGGCTTTAGGTACATACAGTTTCGAAGATGAGAAATCCTAGGTCATTACCCGTTTGCCACCTGAACCCAAAGTAGCTGGATATAGTCCTTTATCATCAAGATGGAACCCTTTAGTGTCTGCTAACAATCTCAACCTGCACATGAGTCAATGCGAGATTTTTATATGCATTTGCATTAAAATTTGAAAAGTGACAAATGCATAAAAGTGTCCATTTGAATATTTGATATGAAGGAGAAAAAATGAATACAGGATTTGAGGACACTGAAATAAATAACATTGCTTGCACAACCATCATGATGATATGAATCAATACCCCATGTTGAGATGCAAACATCTAGCCTCTTATATTTAATGAATAGAGCCACCCATCAAACAGTTTTTAAAGGTGAAGTAAACCTACAAACTGAACAACTGAGGGACTTGAATAGTTGATTAACGTCTTACCTCCGATTTAATACATCATTCCCCGTCCAAGCAATCAATCCGAAGGCATATATGTCCCTTGGGTATACCTATGTATATAACAATACAACACGGTTGTTATAGCATATAAAAAACTAATCTTACAAACTTCAGCAAATTTCCAAATAAACTTGCATATAGAACTAAGTTGGCTAACCAAACAGGTAATTAATCACAATTAACATGAAAATAACATCCCATGAAGACAAGTAACAAGACCAGAGAAACCTTAAAAAAGGATACAAGAAACTAGAAAGAGAATTTTCTCATCTGGGCAAAACCCAAACCAAAGTTCTAAGAATCCAAATTGTCATATTACATGGTGTATCCCAAGTGATGATATCTTACCACATCACCAGAGAAGCTGTGTGCATAAACGTGAATGTTTATAAAGAGGCCATGGAATACCTTAAGATCTATGCGATGTCGCTGTTCTCGTCCAGGGTATGTGCACAGACCGAAATATGTATCAACACCAGAATCTGTACCCTGTGCCACATCATTGCATCGAGAAGTTGGGAAGGAAAAACTTATGATTGTAGGAAACTAGGAATCAATGCAAAAGCACAAATGTCTAGAGTCCTGGGATGCAAGATATGGTATGAAGTGTATTGCTTACTTGCTTAGAGATTATGTTCAAGTAAATATACATAAATGTATAAGTAATGCAGGCGAAATAGTCCAGATAATAAGTTCTCCATCGTTGGTCAAACACCAGGTGAAAAAGAAGAAGAAAGATATTATAGAATGTACTATTCATTTTTGCAGAAACCCAATTTAGTACAATGAAAGTATGTTTCAACTACCATCCAACTAAAGACAATAATAACAGTATCCATATCAGAATAGATATTCCTTGAACTCCAATTTTCAGCTTATACGCTTGTAGCATGCGTGAAAACTCATATGATGAAAGAGCTCCAATAAAATATTCTTTACCTCCTCACTGTGAGTACTGAAAACCAAGTCCTCTTTTAAGAACTCCATATCCTTTACGTATCTGGGTAAAAAGCCTTTATGACTGTGCTCAATGAAAAAAGTCAGTCCAGCTAGCTATTTAAAACTAACCACCATGGTATAGAGCAGGACAATAACTACAGTAATGTTTATAATGGATCTTAAAGTGAGACAAATAGAGAACAAACTGAAAACACAACTGAATGGCCTGCAACTTTGTAAGTAGCAAACTAACAAGCTAAATCAGGAAACAAAGAACGTTCTAGCATTAATAAGAAAATGTTGATAGCACCGGGAATAATGTATTCTCTTAGTGACCAAAGATCGATAAGAGATATAGATATCTTAGATTCCTGTTAATATTTACACTTAAAATTCATACAAACAGTCATTTATTAACTTCCATTCCATCTGAAAACGAAAGAGGAGCAAGAAAGAAGAATATATAATATATAAAGAAGTGAAATAAGAGAACCTAAGAGCTTCTTCTCAATTGGAACACCTACACATGCTCTAAAATAAATAGCACATAGAAAACAGAAAAGGTGTGTAACCCAATAGGAAAAGAATCAGAAGACATCTCATACCTTTGACCATCAGGATGTGTAATTACAATGTCCATATCACCACAGGAAGTTTTTCCACGTCGATATGATCCCCCACACAGAATACTTACCTTCAGGAATAAAATCACACAACATTTATATAGCAATCCAAATACAAGTGCATATCACTGCTGTAAAACTAGCTCATTTGCAATCCTGCCTTGGGGCCATCCAGAAGGCATGCCCAAGTAGAATAACAGGGTTACAGCCTTCTAAAACAATGAGAAACGATCTAACAAACAAGTCCAAAATAATTTAGATACCACTTTCTGTTTAAAGCATTTCCCTCATTTGAAGACCAAATTTTAGCATTCTATGAATGGACAGATACATTCATGACACCTAATGCAAAACACATTTTCTGATCAATTTAATATATCATAGGATTATAACCTTTTTAATGGGAAAAAGATAAGAGCTTTTAGGGCTTGGAAAATTCCACATTCAAAATTATACTTTCTTACCAATTTTAACTGCTATGATAACTATAAGTATTCTCATGCTCAGTTCAGTTTCTTACTAAAGATACATTTTTACCGGCACAAAGAAAATGAAGCTGTTCTTGTAATTTTTTTTTAATACAGATAGACAGCTAAATAGTAAATACTCTTTACATATCTTGATATGTACTTCTATGAATGTAGATGTGCTTATACTTAATATTTTCAAGTTCTTAATATATATAAGGCATACCACTTTTACAAGTTTAATCAAAAAGTGAGAATGCTCACCCCAGGCAAAATGTCCTCCCCAACTTTCTGTAATAGAAGTTCCATCTCTTGAACCTTCATAATCACACACACACACACACACACAAAACATTACTATCTATAAGTTAGCACAGAATAGGTTCTGTCAGGAGGACGGAAATCAGACCTCAAGGCGTGGAATCCTTTGCTTGATATCGTCAAAATATTTCAACCCTAACTTCTGGGAATTTGTCAGTGAACTTTCATTCTTCAGATCATCAAGTGTTCGGTAGCCTTTCTCATACAACTTCAATGCAGTGGCTGGACCAATACCCCAAACTTCCCCAAACAAAGTGATTGTCCGCACCTGAGTTAGAAGGAAGTATATGGAAAAAAATGTTGTAAGCAAAATTATGATGAACGGTAGGGTGATGAAAATAAAAATTAGCTTGAATAATTTTAGTGCATAATTCCCTGATGTACATAGTTTGATAGAATATGAATAACAGTAGTAAATTACAGCTATCTTTGAGTCATGGATAGCTATTGATATAAGATGCAGAAATGTTCTCATAAAGCATTCCGAACCCCATGATTTTGAAATTTAGTCTAATGAGAACTCCTGCAACACCTTTTCATCTGTCTCAAAGTGATCCAACTTAGATAGCTTCCCAGTTGTAACAATCTCCTGAATCTGAAAGCAAATACCAATGACATCCATGAGTATCAATCTGATTAGGAGAAATTTTCATATTGTGAACAGGCAAATGTAAGATATTACAGCATAGGTTACTCTAAATATGAATTTTAGTTTTAATGAAAAAGTCAATCTATTAAGTTTCAAGTCCTCAGAATTGATCTGTCAGCCCAGTATCATTGTTTAAGAGAAGCATGCAAGTATTTAGCACTTGGCAGCTCAAGCACCAGACCAAAAGACAGTTAAACAAGTTAATGATGTTATCACGATTTAGAAAGTATATTCCAGGGGGGAATATACTTCAGGATGTATCCTACATTGCCTTGCTCAGTAGTAAAAGAAAAGAGACGTGTTGGATACATTCATTCGGCCATCTTGCCATGCAAAGATGATGAGAAACTTGTGCAGCAAATAGTGAATTCAAAATTATGTACATTTGCTTACATGATCTTGCATTGACTTTCCAATTGTAGGCAAGTCTTTGACTTGGTTGGCAGTTTCAATTTTGTAGGCAAGTCTTTGATCTCCGGTCATCCCCAAGTGCTTTAAAGAAAATACGGCTAGACATCAGATCCCTAGGAGAGCCCTAACAAGGCTTGCAAAAGCATATGTAATATGTATGTATGAATGTAAAGCTATACAGGTAATGAAGTGACCACCTCTATAAATATTGATGAGCTTTCCAAATATTTCAGTTATGTTCTGGTTCAAATCAGGTGGATTGTATGGCAAGGACTGCAATGTGTCAATTTATTAAGTGATTATTACCAAATGCAAAAAAACTTGGCTGCAAAATAACATTGGAACCAGATACAATAAACAATATGAATCAGAGAGAGCTAGGATGTCAGAAAGGGAGCAATGAGATTGAGAGGGTAGAAACACTGAAGATTATCACGTGAACCTATATTTTAAAGAAAACTTGACCTTACATCCCTATCAGAGCTCTTTGAGAATGCATTTAATGAACTTACAGTGTGAGATGAATAGCCGGAACTTTTGGGAGTGTTTGGTGCTTCGTATACATCATTATTCTTCACATCTCCCCTGATTTGCACACTTGTATGTTGTGAATCCTCAAGGGAGGATCTAATCTTTTTGCAATGTGATGGCTCATCCTCAGCAGAATTGTTTTCATCGGCCGATTTAGGACTTGAGGATTTCTCTGTGCAATCTTCTTCTGAACCCATTTTTAGCATGTATAAATCCTCGGATACCTTTTCCCCCAGTCTCAAGCTGTCTTCAAGCCACTGATATTGAAGAACATTCTGCAACTAGTCATAGTAACCATCAGCACTTCGTTCTAAACACACTTGTGATGAGAAATCAAACCTCAAGAGATTTTCGTAGAAAACGAGTAGGTATTATTTAGTGATAGCTAATTGCTACAAAATTCTATTATGCTTAACATTTTTTTGCCAATTTAGTTCGCATTAGACTAAGTCTGAGAGATTATTTCACTGCCATGCTAAGTATACTACTATACTTTATGTTCCATCTCTATTTTACTGAAACAAGAAGCTTCGAGGCTCCGTCTGGATCATGAAATTGCATGCCGATTTGACACTCTCCAAACACAATTCAAACAACAAAACACAATCTTATATCACTCTAACTAGGAAATTGGAGAGACTCACTCCTTTGAAGTTGGCCAAGCCATCACTGCCAAAATGTTGAAGAAGCGCAGCTGAGCTCATAGCGAACACATGAGTCACCTTCTTGCTCAGCCTCTCTTCTATGAATGCTCCCAATTGCACCAGCTTCTGCTTCCATATCTAAATTCACCACAAAACCACCGATTAGACCCTACAATTTACCAAAACAAAAACAATCACAGATCACCAAAACCAAAACCTGTAATCGGCGACTCTGAACGCCATTTTCGACCAAGAACACCACCATTTCAGCGAACATTCCTTCTGGATTTCGAGTTGCCTTTGGCGCCATTTTGTGTCTTCTCTCTCACTCTGTTGTCTTCACTCACTGTTCAGTCTTATTTATAACTGACCGAACCAACGGTTAATATCTAGTGTGTTCAAATTCACTGAAACCTAAAAGCGTTACTTAAAATCGCGTTTTCACTTAAAAACAGGTTTATTGATAACGTGTCCGTAAGAGAGTTTCGTCACAGCACCATCCTCAAATTTAAAGTTCTAACCCACTGCGAGGGTTTAAGCAAAAACCCTAAAGATCTCCACTTTTCTGTCACACACTCTGCAATTGCCACCACCATCACGACCACGAATGATTCTTCATCGCTCAGTTTCTGCGTTCCGTTTCTCTAGACCTAAGCTCCTCTCGCAATTTAGGCGCTCCTTTTCCTCCATTGTTAGTGATGCTTCGTTGTGCTCTGAGTCCTCCTCTCCGGTCGGATTCCGCTTCTTATGGCTGAAACAGCTGCGCCTCCGCCAAGTCAGGGCGTTCGGAACTTCCGGGGCAGGTTCTGGTTCAAGTAGAAGTGAAAATGACACATTTTTCGCCGAAGAGTGCGTGTCGTGGACGTCCTTGGGTCTATCAGAGAAGGTTGCTCGAGCTCTCACTGGCGCCGGGATCAAGAGGCCGTCTCTGGTTCAGGTGAGCTCTTTTTATGCAATCATTCGCTCGAAATAATGCATGATTGATGATACTTATGTAAATAAAATACAATGCTTGAATTTGGGGGCCAAAGTTACAAATGAGATCATAAAAGGTTGGATTTTTATTGCGCCAAATGAATGTTGCTGGGGAAAATATGAATTGGAAATAACATAAATTGTAGTTTCTATGGTTTCAGTTATGAAGTGCAACATGTAATCAGTAGTTAGAATCTGATGCCTGAATAAGCCTGATAATTGTAGTGTTGTGTCCACTGACCAGGATCAAGAATTATAAATGTAACAAGTTGTTTTGGTATTTCGCTTGCCACGTTTAGTGAGCAACACATGGATTGTAGTTTCTCTTTGTTTAGAAATGATTTAAAATGAGGCTGCTCGTGGTTGTGATTGTAGGGTGTCAAATTTTACTAATGCAGAATTAAATTCTTGAGTATGACAAAAGGTGACAAATTTTATTTTACCTTTGCGCTCTTTCTTTATGAATGAAAGGTTTATATTAAGAAGTCGGGCAAAATCCAAAACTACACACCTTAAGCTCTCAAGTCCAGGGTTCCCTACTTGTTTTATTGAACTTAGGGTCACAAAGATGGGAAAGGTGAATGTTCTAAGGTAAAGTGATAAAAATTGGTAGGAGCTTGACTTTCTTATGCCAAGTTTCTTCTATTAAATATTTTAGTTTGATACTCCCTCTGTCTCGGAACAAGAGTCCTCGTTACTAAATTTGTTGCCCCCAAATATTGTTCACTTTCCAGTTTGGTAAGTGAATTATACTTGAATGACCAATGACATACTATTACTTAGATAATTTAGCGAGAACCACATTATAATGTTGCAATAAAGAAAAGACACATAAAGGAACATAGGAGAAAGTAAAACCCTAATTATGTCATCCTTAATCTTGGCAAAAAGTCAAACAAGCCACTTATTTTGCCTAGTTTGCTTGTTTATTTATGCATGTATTTGTCTTATTGAGATATCTTCATTTGCATTTTAGGCTGCCTGCATACCATCTATACTTTCAGGAAAGGATGTAGTAATTGCTGCAGAGACAGGTAGTGGTAAAACACATGGGTACCTAGTTCCTCTAATTGATAAGCTATGCCATGCAAATGATGATTCTGGAAATGCTTCATCTGGTAAAGAAGTAACCCCACCCCGTAAAATTTTCCTTGTTCTTTGCCCAAACATAATGCTGTGTGAGCAAGTGGCTCGAATGGCAAACAGTCTTCGCAATGATACTGGCGAACCACTTCTTGGAGTTGCAACTGTTGGTGGGCAACAGGTATTCATGTTCCAATTTTTCTTGTCATGCAGTATTTGTGCATTCATATAGCAGTGTATTCACAACTTATGTCACCTACCAATCTATTGAAGTTTGATTCATTAAGAAACACTAACTGCAGGGTTGGCCGGTTAAAAGACCTGATATCATTGTATCAACGCCAGCTGCTCTTCTGAATAATATTAATCCAGAAAAACAGCGTCGTTTGGAGTTTTTGCGTGAAGTAAAATATGTGGTATGCTTTTGCTTGTAGCATCACCCTATTTTTATTTTTATTTTTCTTTTTATTTTTCTCTTTTGGAGAATCATATATGCAACCTAAGGAAAACCAAAATCAGAAACTGGTGCATATTCTTAACAAGTAGTTTGTGTAGGTGTTTGATGAAGCAGATATGCTTCTCTGTGGGAGCTTCCAGAATCAAATTATTCAACTTATACATATGCTACGTTTTGATGAAAAGTTGTTGTCACGGACTAAAGAATCTACACTTGAGAGGGCAAAGGATTTGAAAGATGATCCATTGTTGCACATTGATTCCTTGGATGAAGAAGACCTGCCAACTGAAAGTATCTTAGAAGGTGAGGAAGATTCCAAAGATGAAGCTGTTATTGATGATTTGGCAGAGAAGATTGAAGCTGGATCTATCCAGAGAAAAGACAGAAGAGACTGGTGGAGAGCGAGAAAGATTTATGAGCGTAGTAAGCAGTATGTTTTTGTTGCAGCCACCCTTCCAGTCAATGGAAAGAAAACTGCTGGGTCAGTGTTGAAGCTCATGTTTCCAGAAGCCAATTGGGTTACTGGAAACTACCTCCATTATCACAATCCCAGGTTCCACATTCTTTTCTGGCTATTGGTAACCATTTATAAGGACTGTTTGCTTGCTTCATGTTTATACAACTCAGTGATGATCTATTTTGAAAATCAGATTATATGCTTGCAGTAATAGGTAACATCATGTAACTATTTATACGCTAAATCAGTTAATGTTAAATGAGAAGTGGATTAACTCCCTGGAAAACATTATTTTTCTTTCCCTGTCTTGAAACTCTATGCTTTTCGTTGTGAACTTTGGGTTTATTCTATACGTTTGATAGGACATGTTTAGTTTGCATCATTTGCCTATTTGCTCAATTTATTGCTTGTGGTCCCTTTTAATATTATAATGGATTATGCTTCACATGTTGCTTGACGATTTATTGATTCTTTTCTATTTCAGAATGGAGCAGAGGTGGGTTGAAGTTACAGATGATACACAGGTCGATGCACTCATAGATGCTGTGAAACAAGGTTCTAGATCTAAAATGTTGGATAATGGCGCTAATGTAAGTCGAACCATGGTGTTCGCAAACACTATTGAAGCTGCTGAAGCAGTGGCAAAGATATTATTGACGGCCAGGATCAAATGTTGTTGTTACCACAAGGGCTCATCGTTTAGTGACCGTGAAAAAGCCTTAAATGATTTTCAAGAGAAAGGTGGCATTCTTGTGTGCACAGATGCTGCTGCACGTGGTATTGACATTCCAAATGTCTCACATGTTATTCAGGTGCTTTTCTTTTTACCATCAGTTCGGGTAGTGCTTCATGTGTTATTAATATCATCTATAGCAGAGAAATAATCCAGAGAAACTGCAAACTGGAGTTCTGCGTATGGACCAATATGTGTCCTAATTTGATGTGTAGAAATTGTGAATTATAGAGTATCTATGATTACATAACAAAATGCCATATGATTAGAACTTCTGCAAGATTGTGATTCTTAAGATACTGCTTTGGAAGTTGGGGAGATGAACTTATGTACCGACCAGGATTTGAGTGTTAACAGATGATTAGGATTTGATGCTAATCCTTGCACCATAATTATTTTTGAAATTATTTTTATTACTAGAGTCTTATGGTGTCTTTTGTTACACAAGTTCAGTGGAAATATTGACGAGGTTAGAAGTGAATGCCTCAATATTTGCACTCTCCTGTCTGTGATAGGGTGCCAAGCTCCAAAATTTTAGGATCTTTTAAATGAAAATCAAGTGCCACAAACTTTAGTTTGTGCTAAAAAACAACTCTAAAGCTCCTGATATAAACCAGTAACTAAAGTATTGATTCTAAGTTGCTTTGATATGGGACAGGACAGACCTATAACGGTTTTTTCTACCAATATGTTTATTCTGATACCATTCTACCTAGCATGCTTTCTGAAAGACTGATTTGCCATTGGATATGTTGATTGCAGGCAGACTTTGCTACATCTGCTGTAGACTTTTTGCATAGGATTGGTCGCACGGCTAGAGCAGGTAAATCCGGACTTGTCACAAATCTGTACACCAAATCAAACCAAGACCTTGTTGATGCAGTTCGTCAAGCTGCCGAACTTGGACAGCCTGTGGTAATTCTTTGAACTTACGACAAAGAGTCTCCTTTTCTGGTTGTTTCTCTTTATTTGAGCTTTTGAATAAAAAGTAGACAAATGTTCTGCAAATATCAAAATATTTATCTTTATGGACTTCATTCCATGTATGCTTGTCTTGCCATTGAACTTGTTGCACTTTCTGGGTGGATGTTACAGGAGACGGCGTTTAGCAGGAAAAGAGGCTTCAGAAACAGAATTAAGAAGAGAAGGAGTAAGTATAAATCTTTAATCTGATGTACTCAAATGCATATGCAAATTTTCCGGCGGTAGCAAGTTTCATTCATATAATTGACACTATTGAATAATTGCAACCAGCAAGATTATTACAGTTTGGACAATATTAAGTTTGAACTTACATATGTCCCGTCCATATATTCTCAGGTTTGAGCAACGCTTCATCTGTCGAACAGAGTGTTCGAACATGAAGGGGAGACTGGAAACACTGTAAGAGCCAGACATAAATTGTGTAATATATATTTTCTTTTGCTATGTTCTTATTAACGGGTAGAAAATGCGAAATTTTGGCATATTAGGTTTCTTTTTAGTTTTTTCAGTAGAGGGTTTATTCTTTTTTTTACTTTTGTTTAGTCAATATAAAATAAGAACTTGCATTTTAAGAATCCATTAGTTAATAAAATGATAATACCTTTTAATTTTCTTGATAATGAAGATGCTTTAGTTAATATCATAAGTGTTGAGAGTAAGTTATATTTGAGGCCAATGTTATCATTTAGTTTGCAGTCAATTTCCCATCTCATACCAATATTATCATTTGGTTTGCATTCAATGGCATTTTTCATCTCTAGATGTATGGGATTATGGGAAGAATTGCAGTCAATGTCCTATCTCATACCAACTAAGTGATGATCAATTTTTATAGTGAAAATGATGTTTAGATGTGTGGAATGATTTCAAGGGATAATGTGGAGATTTGAGTCTTGTCATCCAAGACTAAAATGTTTAATGTTATTAAGTTTGGTTGATTCGCTCATAAAGTATGACACAGAAGATCAATCTACTTTGTCATTTGGTCGACCTAATCTGTTAATATTTGAATGTTTAAGGACTATTTTGGGTTTTAAAAAAAATTTATGAACCAAATTCAAATTGCATCTTTTTGAAGTAATGTTACAAAACAAGCTCATAGGATTCTTTATCCATATGTGTTGTGTGGCCATTTCATTGAAGGTGGCTGATTGGACTATTATTACTACTACCATCATATGTGTGCCTTCCTTTATTTCTGTGCCCATTCATTGAAGGTGGAGGCCAGGTTGGACTTGGAGGCTTTTAACCAGTCATCACATCACACACCTGTGTCTGTGTGGACATCACATTTTGCTATGCATTCAATTCAGAGCCCAATTATAATTTTCTTTTTGTTACACGTAATTTTAAATATGTCAAGTACAGCAAAATTAGCTGTAAAGAAACTCAGAGAGAATTCAATTACGAAAAAGTAAGAGTTGTTTGTCCAATTTAAGGTTAATGTTATAAATGACCCTTCAACTATGACTCACATATTATAATAGTTTTGTTATACAATCTTGCAGTTAAGATTATTAATGAGTGAAGAATGTGGTAGCATTCTTGTGGTGTGAATTGTTGTTGAGAATGAGATGGTCACCTTCACTTGAAACTTGGAAATGGTGTCAAACAAATATAAGATCCACTACAACAATAATTAACAAGCACCTTTTTTCTTCTTCTTCTTCAAAACAACATCAGGAAATCAGAAGTACACAAACAAGAGTGGTTAAGGACACTTGGTCTTGTTGGCATGGGTGGTCATGTCAGTGTAGCAACTTCCACAGAGCTCTCTGCTCCCAGAAGTACCAGGAGGCACACACTTGCACCTCATGCAGCACGTCCCGCACGCCCGTGCGCACACCCTTGGCCTCGAATGCATGCTGCACCGTGCGGAACACAGCCCTCCACAGTCCACTACTGGTAATAGCTTTCTGATTTTAGCTCCACCCTCCACAATCTGCACATGATCAGATGATACGTACAACCATGCACAACACAAGCTAGCTCATCATCAAGAAACAGAGAGATCAAGAAACAGAGCACTACTCTGTCTCACAGCCAACTTAATTACCTGAGCTGCGCACAACACCACAAGCACTACTGCAACAACAAGAAGCAACCGTGAAGCCATCATGTACTGTGCAGTTGCTATGCACTAAGTGCCTTTATATAGTCGTTTCTTGGTGGGTTCATTTTACAACATCACCCTTGTCCTCCACACTAATTTACAATCTGTCACGTGCTGCAACAACGCTGTAGCACGTGATGAATCAAGATAGAGGCCACGGCCATGGTCATCTTTTTTCTACTTACAGTTTTGGTTGGCTTTTATTAGATCATATGCTAGTGGTTTACAACTGGATTTTATTGTTTTCCACTCTAAAGATACCACGTACATCATTTATTGTGTATCGTCTCTCTGTACCTGTAGCTTCAAATTTTGAAAAATGTACAAACTTTAACACCAAAATATACATTTCTCAATTTGTGTTTTTGTTTGTTTATGCTTACCCTTCACTGAATTTTGTTTGACACCTCCGTCGCATGCATGTAACGCAACGAAGCCTCTTGTTGTAAGCTTCGCCGTCGTCGATAAAATTAAGGACTTTGGTGGCAACAAAATCATGTCTATTTATATACTACACAGTATTATCAAATCCCCATAAACTATCACTACACAAGCTATGGCTTCACATATTTCCCTCTATCTATTACCTTTACTGGTTGCTCTACTTGCTAGGTTTGTTACCTCTACTCCCAATAGGTATCCTTTCAGTTGCACTACTGGAATTTTGAATCAGCAATGCGACGCCATTCTATACCACATCAATAATGTAGAGAGCAATCTCCCGAAAGAACAAATTGCCTCCCTTTACAGTGTCGACATTTCCCAAATCAAAGCCATAACCCGCAGCAGCAACCAGGACTACCTCGTTACAGTACCTTGTTCCTGCAAAGATGTTAATGGCACCACTGGATACTTCCACGATGCTACTTACACGGTGCAACGTAATGACACATTTTTTGGAGTCTCCCAGACCATCTACAGTGGCCAAGCTTGGGAGGTTGGAGGTGAACAAGGGTCTTTCATTGTGGGACGTGAAGTTCCAATGCATCTTCTATGTGGGTGTGAAGGAAATAACTTCAAGAATGTGGTAACATATACAGTTCAAAAGCTTGATACCTTATCGGATATTGCTACTCTGTTGTCTTCTACACCGGAGGGCATAATGAGTCTGAACAAGATGTTGAATCAGAATTCTACATTTATAGATGAAGGTTGGGTGCTCTTTGTGACATCTCAGATGTAATCTGCAATTATGAGCGGCTGACTTATAACTGAGATTATTAGAACTAAATAATACAAGCTAAGCTACCTAGATGTCAGAGGAAACAGAGTGAACATTTAAAAAAAAAATGTCCACTCTGTTATCCTGCTATTTCATTTTTTTTACGGAAAAATGGTGGCAGAGACCTCTGCTACCAGTTGTAGTTCGTACTTACTGTTAAGGCCTCTAGAAAGAAATGTTTACTTCTTTTCCAAACATCTCATAAACATAATCTTTTGCATCTGTGAGAGCACTCTACATGAGAAAAAAGTTCAACATTTAGACACAAGTGCAACAGAGATGAAACATAACACAACAAACTAAACTTAAAAAGGCAAGAAAAATAATGGCAGCATTACCTGTCCAAGTTTCGAAAGGAAGTTGTTTGCGAGGTTTAGAGATGTGACTTCAAGATCTTTATTAGCCTTGAGTGCTTGACAAATGGAAAATGCCCCATCATCCTGTAAACAAGAACAAAAATTATATATGGTACAGGGTAGTACAAAGTTGAGAGCAAGAGGTAGAGGATTACAAAGTCAGAAGGCAAAAAGTTCAAACCTTAATTTCATTAAATCCCAAATCTACTGAGGTCAAAGTTTCATTCACCACTTTCAAGCTTTCAGCCAGGTGTACTGCACCCTGCAAATAATTAAAATGATATTTAGAAGTAGCATAAGATTGTGCGATAATGGTCAAATGTCATGTGAAAATGAACAAACTTCATCTGTAACTTCATTTGCCCGCAAGTCCAGAATCGATATGGTAGTATTATATCTCAACATATCTGCCACTGACTCTGCACCTTTGTCTCCTATCTGCATGACACTAACATGTTATATTCTCACAAGTATACAGAGTTTATACATACAGAAATATAACTATATAGATATCTTACCTTACACCAACCAAGCTTAAGGGTCTTTATGTTCCCATGAAACTTGAGAACTTCAGATAAAGCCTTGGCTCCGTCTGGCCCAATAGGATTATAACCAAGTTCCAACTGATAGAAAGAGACCCATATTACAACTGAAAGAAGAAAAAAAAAAAAAAAAAGATGTGATACAGGCAGATGATGGAGGACTCACAGTTGTAATGACGGAATTATCTTTCAAAACTCTCACTATGGCTTCAGCCCCGCTGGCACCAATGTTGTTTCCTCCCTGTAGGATTTCACTTAAAGGTATTAATCTAAAGTTAATATATAAAAAATACACGTAAAAGAGTTATAAACACTCTCCTCACCAAATTTATGGTTGTAATAGAATGGTTATCCATCAAAGCATCCGCCATGTTTTCAGCTCCCTGATAAATTGAAAAAGGTCAAGTAATGCAACATTTGAGTCATAGGTCGCACTCACATTTATCCTGCTTATCAAGATCAAAAGTTTTCAGACACTATTTTCCAAGCAAGATCCCCACAGTTTCCTTCTGTAGTTTCCATCACAAAAATAAAAATTGCCTATTTCATTCTTCAGATAATAAAGTGCTTAAACACTGAGAAGTATAAATACCTCATTGCCTATGTCGTTCATGTGCATATTCAACCACAACAAGGCACTGCTCTTCCTTATATATGAAGCAATGTGAAAGGCACCTTCTGAGCTAATAGAGTTATTGCCAATATCTAGAAGTACAAGTTCCCCTAAAGAACAAGTTTCCATGACAGTATTATCATCCAATGAAAACACTATGAGGCAGTAAAATAACTAAAATTGATAAATTACCAGGCAAAACACATACCTTTACGAGAAGATAAACCTAATGCTAATGCACGTACACCTTCATCTCCAATAGAATTCCCATTCAAATGCAATTCCTGCACATAATCCTTCATTTAACTATGAACCCCGGTTACTGAATGCAACCACATTATTGTCTACTTCATGGATTATGATGCTTTTAAGAGCCAACCACTGGATACTTCTACGATACGTATCGTATGATACAAACGATACTAACAACCATGTCAGTAGCCAATATAGATGATATTTAAGAAACGTAGCAAGCCAATTAAAATCTATATTCTTTTATCATATCCAATCCCAAAATGTATACAGAAACCAAGCATAAATGCTGAAAGCTGGATTGGACAACCATGACCTTTATTCTAGGTTATGTATCAATCAACTGTCACTTGCAAGTTCAGATAACTTGTTTATCCCACCTGATTGGGTACAACGATTGTGTGATGTCATAACATGCCAATGCCTCTTTTCTTTAGTTCCTTTTCTATTGTTAACATGCTAATGTCTTCCAGAGGTCATAAATAATCTCAATCATCATGGAACAGAAGAATAAAGGTCAAAGTAAAGCATTTTGTACCCTCAATGATTCGTTTGCCTCAAGCCCTTTAGCGAAAGCATTGGCACCCAGAGCACCACCATAATTGCCACTAGAATAAAAACAAGATGTAAGAAGGATTTTCAAAATAAAGAATAGGCATAGGCATAAGCAAAATGTATATATTATATGTATAACAGACGTAGACTTGCAGTATATTTGTGAGGGAAGGTAAGAGAACAAATTGCAAAACCTTAACTTACTTGAGATGTATGCTTTGTATGGTGTTATTCTCAACAAATGCTCCAGCAAGACTTGTAAATCCCTACCTCCATGTCCAAAGATACAAAAAGAAAAAATACATTTAAAAAAGTATAATGTTGCCACTATGGCTTCTTTCTTCTAAAGCAACAATTTGGAACATATTTACGTAGCTGCATACAGAATAGTCTATCATATTGTCGTTAAGTTCAAGAACACGCAAGGTTGAATGTTTCTTCAACAACTCTGCAATAGCCATTGCACCCTGCTCAAATATACAATGAAATGGGAAATAATCAATTCAATGGACAGTGGACAAATCTTTAGATTATACATGTACAATGAAATGACATGAACATAATCAGCTGGGACTAGTTCCATCATGTACTAACCTCATCTCCCATGTCAGTACTGTTCAGCTGGAGCTTCTCAATTCCAACATTATTCATCAACATGGCACACAGACTCTGAACAAAAATACATTGAAAAGACAAATTTAAACACATCAAATATTCACTTAAGCATGTTCGTTTTTATATTAATTACTAGTCATAACTTGACAGCGGCAAAGGAGATGCCAAGGCCAAATAAACACCCCTAAATGGATATTTCAACCGAAGATATAAAAGATACAGCTTATCAGTTTGTTCACAATATTACTAAGTCAAACCCCTATATTGTAAGATTCCCTCTAACATAGGAAAGAATGAACAATAGAAAACTTGTCTATTCTGATTTCTGGGTGAAACAAATAACGCATGAATTGCTAAGGATCCAAATGTGATCCCCTTCAGATGCATTGACTATAGCTACCTGATAAGCTAATACCGCAATTTACCCTCCTAAGTTATATGATAAGCTACTACCGTTTGTATGCAGTGATATGATAAGCTAATACCGCAATTTACCCTCCTAAGTTAATAAAAATAAAGCTTTTATCCCTCCTCATTCTTTTCTATGAGCTGGCACCATACAAGAAATTAGAACTTATATGTGAGATAAACAGATAAATCATATGACCGAAGCAATTGCAACATTGATGTAATGAGTTTCTCCCATCATCTTACTATAAGATCAGATTCTCTTCCCACAGTCAAAAGTTGACGACAACTAGTACTGGCTTTTCACATTAATCTAGCAGTTCTGAGAAAAGATTAATCATACAACAATGGACTTCAACTGACCTTAACTCCTTCATCTCCAATGGGGTTTCCAGAAAAATCAAAAGTTCGTAAAGCAATAGTTGATGTAAAAACCTTCTCAAAGGGTTTCACTCCTGCTGCAGTTATGCCATTGGCAGCAAAACTGACTTCTTCTAGAATCTGAAACACAACAGGTTAAGGTTATGTCCAGGATTATTTATAAAGAAAACTAACAGCGAATTGATCAACTACCTGCAATAAATAGGCAAAGCGTGGACAAGGAAATACAAATAACATTGACCACAAAGGTGAACACAGCAATAAATACATATAAGTCAAATCAAAATCATAGAATAATAAGAATATTATATGTTGAAATCCACTAACATTATTGTACGCCAAGCTCTCAGCAATAAAAAATACCCCCTGATCTCCAAAATTCCGCCCTGCCAAATATTCATAGTCAAACCACATTTTATAGCAACCCATGATTTTAATATCTACTTTAAGTATTTAATTCCTCACAAAATAGTCATGTTAAAAACACTTGTCAACCAAATCACAAAAATAAGTTACATAAAAGAAAATATTGAACTCATTTCAGATAATTAAAGATTCCAATAAGAAGATGACTGGTTAAAAAGCCAATAAGTCACAAGACTACTCGCTGCTGTTTTCTGAGTTGGGCGGTCTATAAGAGAATGTTGGAGTATACTACTGAAGTTCTCAATAACTTTACAGAGATAAGGTGTCAACATCAACAAGTACTGAAACATCTGATCTGTCTAAGAAAGCTAATTCCCTATATCTAACTAGCCAGCATACCTGACATGTCAACGCTGCTGTACTGTCTAAGATCCATAATAAAATCATTAATCTTCTGCATGGAATCATCACTAAGCTTTGCATTCAGATTTGAGACCATTTTTGAATCACGGGCAGGGTAGAATCCAATTCCCTGTGTCGGAGACAGATCTTCTTCAGATGAAGGCTTTAGTGGCTTTCGCATAAAAAATTCTTCGGCTACTCTCCAAAAAACTGTCAGCTGAAGATATAGATTAGTATACCAATAAAGCAAAATGATAATTGAACTGTAATATCTTAGTTAACATTGTGGCATTATATTCATGAACACTAAAACTAACATAAATCCCATCAAATATAATAAATTATTATATTTGTTCAATTACATTTAAGTTTGATGAAATATGATTGACAAAGTAATAAGGTTAGTCAATATAAAAGGGAGAAATTAAACAAGGAAAAAACAAGATTCGTTATGCATAACAAATAGATTTAGCAAAATCCTGGTGGTTCGGTAAGTACATAAGAATTGATGTCAGCTTTATTTTGCTTTGTGTGCCCACGATTTTTTTCTTCAAGGTGTGAAGTGTGCTTGATCCATAAGAAAAGGTGAGATAATTCAATTACGTTAAACTAAAAAGGCTTGGGGTAGGCCTAAGTTAACATGGAAAGAAGTAATGAGGAAATATATAATAACGGTTGGCTTAGCATAGTATGTATCATTAAATAGAATGGAGTGGAAGAGGAGAGTACGAGCAAAGAGGATCCCATGACGATTGGTGCTACATGATATTGATTCATATAACTGAATCCAGCACTATTTAATACATGGCTTGGTTGTTTTTCTTTGAGAGATGAGCCACTCTCCATAAGACAACTAATTGGCAAAGTCCCATTTTTTGCAAAATTACCAACCTTCTGCTATTGGTAATGAAACTGTAAGTGGAGCAGAAAAGTGATCAAAACATGGGTATATCTCTAAAAAAAAATGCCTAAGTTCAGCTCAAGAATGTTAGGCCTTGGACTTCCATATTAGGCTAAGAATTTCCCAAAAGCACACACTCACACTAAGACACATTAATGATTTAATCCTTTGCTGCAAGACCTCACCAATCACTACCTAATTTGCAACTCCTTTCAGCATCATTTTAATCCCCTATGAATCACCATTCAGTCGACACATTCAAATTCAAACCAAAACAAAATAGTTCCCCTAATTGCACACAGCAATGAACTGAAAATCCATACCAAATAAAATCACGAAGGCTGGGGCAGCAAAATAAGAGACTTGCTTCAGAGAAACAGCATGCATGGAAGGCTGCCCCTGAGACTCTGTATACACTCGGCGACTTCCCGCCGCCGTCTGCCTCGAACCTGCCCCGCCAGAAGCAGACCTAACAACCAGGCTCCTAAACCGGAAATGCCTTCTCCGACCAGCACCAAACGGAACGGCGCAGGGAAGCAGCACGCCGCCGCGAGCAGGATAGCAGCAGCGGGAGCTGCCGGGAAGTTCATTGCGCGGACGGTGGCGAAGCAGAACCTGAAAAGGCAAAACAATTAGGAGTAGCATGAGGATAAGGTTTGATTCATGCCAGGAAAGAGAAACAAAGAAGAAAACGAAGAGTGAGAGCGGTTACCTTAGGAGGAGGAGGAGAGAGAGAAACGGTGGAAGTGGAAGCCATTGGAGGATGGTGAAGTAGGTTAGGGGTGGTGGCTAAGATGCGCGCAGAGGGCGTAGGGGTATAATCCTGCGCTCTTTTCACTTCAGTTGAAGATTTCAGTTGCTTACTGCTTTGGAAGAAGAAGATGATACTGAAAAAGCGGCGGTGTTGTATTATTTGGAGAATCTGAACAGAAAGTGGAGACTGTCAGTCAATCGGGTCATGATCCAATTAAAATACGGATCTGAAAAGGTCTTGCAATGTTCATAAATCGGGTTCAGTCGATCGGGTAGTGATCCAATATAAACACGGATCTGAAAAGGCCTTGTATGTTGATCAATCGGGTCGGCCCACAATCCAAACACAGTCCATATTTTCTTACAAAAATAAATACCAACAAATGGTTTCAGACCACCCCAATTTCTTTCACTCAAGCTGATTTTTATTGATTTTTTTCTTTAATATGTTCACTGCATATACTGTTCAAAATAATGAGTAATCCATTAATTAGAAATATATAAACTATTGAGTATTTTATATTAGTTTGTTTGAATATGAAAACGGTCTTCCTCTCTTCTGAGAGTTTCCCTAAGGTTAGGGTTTTGTGCGGCAGCTTTTTTGGTAATGGAAATTCGTATAGTTTTAATAATAATGGAAGTGGGTCTGGCTGCATCTCATCACAAGGCAGTGGACTCCCTGAGCA
>JAYMTA010001280.1:0-20782 GCA_036897625.1 Pelargonium cotyledonis
TAAATTGGCTTAGACTCCCCTTTCCATATGTATATATAGAGGAAAATAAATATGAGCCAAGAATTGTTTGGCTTAGCCTCAGCCAAGCCAATGAGGTGATGACATCTTAATTAGTTTCACCCATACCCACCCAAGTGAATTGGTGGGAGCGGAGCGACCCGCCCAGATCCAAGTATTTTAATGTGTTGTCACCACCTCATTGGTGGCTTAGCCTAAGCCAAAAATTAATTGGCTTAGGTTCCCATTTCCCTAAATGAATATGAGCCAAGAATTGTTTGACTTAGCCTAAGCCAAGCCAATGAGGTGATGACACCTTAATTAGTTTCACCTATACCCACCCAAGTGAATTGGTGGGAGTGAAGTGACCCGCCCAGATCCAAGTTTTTTAATGAAGTGTCAGCACTTCATTAATGGCTTAGCCTAAGCCAAAAATTAATTGGTTTAGACTTCCCTTTTCCTATATATATAAAAGTGTTACAACCAAAACTCAAATTTAAGTATGATACAGTAATATGTCTCAAATATTGTATAAAATATTTGTATCAAATAACATGTCAATAAATAAGATTATTTTTATGTCTATCGATTTAAGAGTTTAAAAAATATTTTTACGATATTTAGTTTTAAAACGTTTATGAGTTATACATTAAGTAGTTGCAAAAAACTTATAATAATGCATCAAATTTCACAGAAAAAAATCAAACAATTATTTTGGATAATCTTTAGTGAAAGATGTAATATAAAATATCAACGTTTGTAATAAAGTCATTAGGATTTTGAAATTTCTCCATTTTTTACCCTAATGATCATTATCAATATCAAATACATTTAAAAGTATATACATGAAAAAATATATTTGAGCACCAATGGAAAAAAAACGTGGTAGTGACATGAGCTTGGCATTTTGAGCTGAGCCTATATAAGACAGTGAACTACTAATTGAGAAGAATATCTTCTCCAACCAAACACAAAACAAATTCAAAATGGTGAACTTAGTTGCAGCACAGAAGACTCTGTTGCATGCCCTCATGAAAATGGCGGGAGTAATTCCCCACCCGATAGAGACGGAGCCAGGCACGGTCGTGTCCTTCTGGGTCCCCAAAAAGACCATCATCAAGATCAAACCCGATAAGAAGACGCCGGAAAAACCCGCGGTGGTCCTCGTGCACGGTTTCGCGGCGGAGGGCTTAGTGATGTGGCAGTTCCAGGTGGGTGCTCTGGCCAAGAAATACTCCGTCTACGTCCCCGACCTCCTCTTCTTCGGCGGCTCCACCACCGACAAAACCGACCGGTCACCCAGGTTTCAGGCCGAGTGCGTGGCAAAGGGGTTGAGAAAACTTGGGGTGGACAAGTGTACGGTTGTGGGGATGAGCTACGGTGGAATGGTGGCGTTCAAGATGGCGGAGATGTACCCGGAGCTTGTTCGGGGACTGGTGGTTTCCGGCTCCGTCCTGTCCATGACTGATTCGATCACTGGCACGACCTTGGAGAGAATGGGGTTCTCGTCTTCGTCGGAGCTGTTGCTGCCCAGCTCAGTGAAGGGTCTGAAGGCTCTGCTCTCTGTTGCGGCTCACAAGAAGCTGTGGTTCCCGGATTTCCTCTACAAAGACTATCTCGAGGTTTATAATTCATTCAACCACGACCAGTTAATTGCGCATGAATTATCAATTATATTCTCATAATAAGAAAACGTTGGTGAATTGCAGGAGATGTTCACTAACAGAAAAGAAAGGGCTCAACTCCTTGAAGCTCTAATCATCAGCAACAAGGACTCCTCTGTTCCCATTTTCCAACACGTACAAATCTTCAATCTTTATTTAAATTATAACAACACAAAAAACACTGCTTGATCCATTTTTCATGTGTAAATTTTCCTAGAAAATACATCTTTTATGGGGTGAGAAAGATCAGTTCTTCAACATGGAGCTAGCACACAACATGAAACAGTATGTAACCCACAAAATCCTCCTTTTTTTCACTTCATTTCGTGCAAGTTTCTCACAAACTGTACCAACTGATCAATATTAATCACAGGCAACTAGGAGAAAACACAACATTTCAAGGCATAAAGAAGGCAGGGCACTTGGTTCACCTGGAGAGACCATGTGTCTACAATAGGTGTCTCATGCACTTTCTTGATGAACTCCATGCAGATGCAACAGTTCCACAAAAATGACACAAACTTACTAATCCCTAATGTTCTCTCTAATACTATTGCTAAGTAGCTGTGTGATGAACAGCATTTCTTTTCATTCAAACATCAATGGACAATGGTTATAAGAAAATTTGTTAAATGTATTTGAATGATTCTTTCGTTCCTCTTCTTTTTGCAATAATACAAACCTCGCTGAGGAACCCAACCGACAGGTTTGCACCAAACACATGATGCTAGGCATGCATTTTTTTTCTTAGAAACAGAAGCGGCTATGATGCAAACATGAAGACAGCACAAAAAATGAATACACGCTAAGTAAGCAATCATCTAAATGATGACTGAATTTCTTCCAGAGTTCTTCCTTTGGTTTCAGGGACCCAAAGTGTAACAAAAACGACCATGAAAGCACTCACTAAAGTGTAAACGGTAAAGGCTCCTGTTGACAGTGAAAAAACAATATTAGTTGACATGCAACCCCTTCTACACAGTGCGGAAACGTAAATGTAAGAGCTAGAGAGATACCTCCGCTACTCCAATGCAAAAGTAAGTTTGCAGTCATTGTGACCACCCAGGCGGTCAGCCAATTTGCCAAAGTAGCTACACTGCCGGCAAGGCTCTTAATGTTCACTGGGAGTATCTGAGATGAGCAGTGTATTATAAGAAAAATGTCAATATGTTTCGCTCAGACAATAGAAAGGTAACTACAAAGATTGTTTGTTCAAAATCTTGCACAACTCAATGGAAGGTTCACCATTCAACGTGGAGCAGTTAATTAAACAGTCAAACTTAGTCCTGAGCAACTGAAAATAGAAAAGAAAAAAAAAAGGCAAAATTTTCAAGTGCAGAACTCTAAGCTATTAGTCAAAATCCAATGAACACGTGTAGAATTGCAAGAAGTTCATCCTTCGCTAACGCATATCGATACTTGATTATAGTAGCTAACTTATTGATATCAAACAATAGCTCAATCAAATAATGCATTGCCAATTTGCCATTAAGGTTTGGCTTACATTTAAACATGTATATCAGAGATAGAAATGACTCCTAATCGGAAATACTTATGTCATTTTAAGCTATAGATCATATGCTCAAGAAATAGGAACAAAACTTTCCTGGCAGTGTACCGACATAGAACTATACTTTTCACCAAAAGATGACACAATACAATACCTCAGACATTATGAGCCAAGGAATAGCTCCAACACCCAGTGAGAAAGCAATTACCATAGCCTGTAAATAGGTGATACAAAGTGAGATGTCCCTGTAAACATATAGTACACCATAAACAATGTAGAATCATGCAAACAAGAGAGTATACCACAAGTCCAATGACTGATAGCATCCCCAATATACTGAACCAATTAGACTCTTTTGATACGAAATCCTGGAATACACATAAAAAAAAAAAAAAAAAAAAAGTTCGCATACATAAAGATTTCTTGACATGACAAAAGAGAAGTCTTTCATGTCTTATTCCTAAGCTCTTGAAAATAGCTACGTATGTAAGGCATTGCAGTATTACTGACCTCCAAATAAAAGGCAACCGCAACGACGATGAGGCTAATAGTCATTCCAGTTGAGGAAACCTGCAAAAGAAAGTCCAGGTTTATTTAAATTATTTGTATTATTTGTCTCTTAGGTCATCTTACCAAATGTAGAGTTAGCTTAAACGCACTATAAGAAGAAGTCTGCGGCCAGCTTTGTCCACCAACCATGTAGTAATTCCAGTAGCAATAACCTGGAGCATGAGAGGCTCTGATTGGATATTTTATATACCATTTTTTTTTACGGTACTTGAATGTCTAGAATAAGAACACAACATTGCATATTTAGTGCTAAGTAATACCTGAATGGCACCTAGTCCAAACGTTGCCGCATCACTTGATCGAATACCTGTCCAATAGAAGCCATCAAAATCAAAGAAATCGCACACCAATATCATATCCATAACATCAATAGCAAAGGCTTTCAGTTCATTCTCATTGGCAATTCAACAAGGTTTCATCTAGTTAGATATCGATTAGAGATAATTAGCAGCTACACCATAATATGGCAGTCTTTTAGCAGCGGAATACATGATATCAAAGTACATGCATGTATTTCTTGTGAAGAAGATAATTTAAATATCGGAATATGTTTTCTTGTAATTCAACAGAGCACCACCATAACTAAACCCAATACAAACCTTCCAAATGTGAAGAAGTCAGGAGGCAATTCTTCTTCCATTAGTTCAGGGTGGAGGATGAGGGATTTGAATTCCCCACTCATAAGTTATCACAAGGGAAAAAAGAAGTACTCCAAATGAAAAACTCCTTAGTCCTTACCCCCCTGAACTTCAGCCTTTAGAACACAGCAAATATTGCATTCAAATGAAAGATGGTTGTTGCTGTTCTTTCTCAAATGCTGGTCTTGAGATTATTTAAGTGTTTTTTCATATTGTACTATGGATAACAAGGCTTGCAGCTTCCAAGTGCACATGAAGGATATGTCTGAAGGCCTCTTGGTGAAACTCAGGCTTTCAAGCCAAAAAACTCTTCAAGTCTCTAATATCTACTCATAATGCAGGATAATATAGAGCTAACTTGCTGATGTGTGATGTTTTCTTGTACTAAGTTGAGCCTGAAGGAGTACTCCCACTCCCTCCGTTCCATAATGAGTGTCCATTTCCATTTTTTGAAAACGTTAAGGATAAGTTAGTTTAGGTTGAACTTTTCCCTTATACCGCCATGTGCTCTTCGTTGTAACAAACTCAATGGATTCTAACCAACTTATCTTTAAGATATTGTTGGGAAATGGAAATTCATGCATAACTAACTAACCAAAAAGAGAACGTGGTCACTCATTTAAGGACAATTTTTTTTTAAAAGAGTGGACACTTCTTATGGACGGATAGAGTAAAATTTAAAATAAACTTACTTGAAATATCTTAATAACATAGTAACATTAGAATAAAGCACTGTAGAAACATCTAACAAGTTAAATGTGAAACACGAGGTATAAGGTCTAGCAATAATTTCATATAGTTGTAGCATGCATGCCAAACATGGAGATCTTAGAAATCTTGAAGAACCCATGCCAATTATATTTAAAGCTTTCAACTAATAACAAGAAGATAATTTCAAGTTTAAGAGATGATAATCTAACCAGCACTTGCAAAGATGTTGCTGGAATAGAATAGAACACCATTAATACCGCTGAGTTGCTGGAGGACAAGCAATCCAATCCCGACCTGCAGCAATTCAATTGAACCCCAAAAGGAAAAAAGTCAGTTCAAGATTGAAAAAAGTACTGCATACATGAAATTATAAAAAAAAAGCTCAAATAGCCAGCTTTACCATCAAAGGAAACCAGTATCTTTTCCTCTTAAGGTCAGCAAAGCGTATTGTATTTCTTCTGCCTGTTGATGCTAACGATCTCTGAAGAAATACATCAATTACAAATCAGTTTAATGTTATGACAACAATCCAAAGACACTCAAGAACAAACCACCCTTCACAAATACCTAAGCTCGAGTTTCATTGCACAAACTAAGTGACTATTAGTCTGGACAGCATGAACTTCAATTGAAGTGCAACGAATACACCAGTAGTGGTTTGGTTAGTACCTTGATTTCATTCACTTCAACAGTAATGTCTGTATCAAATCCTCGTAAAACTTGCAAAGAAGCTTCAAAATCATCGGTCAAACCCATTTTCGCCTGGAATTAACCCAACCCAAGAAAGAATAAATGAGAAAGCAGCACGCAAATGAAAGTTTTAGTGAATAAAATCAACACATCACAATCCAGGTGATCGATTCCTACCAGCCATCGAGGAGATTCTGGTATGAAAAATAACCCAGGTATCAGCAACACACATGGCAAGGTTCCTGCAAGTGAATAAGGGATGTCCATCATAATTGTTGTATTTAATTGGAGTTATTAGATACATGACAGGAAATATGTCAGGAATTTGGTTCATGAGATGATATTGTACTACTTTTAAGAGTTCACTAGCTATTCGTCTCTTCTAGAGGTGATTTATTTTGGTCAGTGAAGAGATATTTTCTCCATTACTCGGTCATTTCTCGCATGGAAAAAGAATCAAGTAACAGTTAAGTTGGCAAGCTATGAATACTGTGAAAAGCTCAGTTCTTTCCTCAACTAATCAAAAATAATTCTTCAACTGTAATTACATTCAAATCCTCTCTTTCCCCTAGAAAAAGGACAAGATGACGAATATCAGAGTTAAGAGGGCTTACCGAAAATCGCTAGCACTCTCCAATTAACAAACAAACCCAGTAGGTACGCCAGCATTATTCCTATTGTAACTGAAAGCTAAACAATGACATCGACGAATTAAATATGCTCTACGAATATATATATACTAAAAAGCTAAGAGATTTAGTAAGCAAGGGAGTCTGAAGATAACCTGGTTAACGGAACCAAGACTTCCCCTCATGTTTTGAGGTGCTATCTCAGCAATGTAAACAGGCACCTAGATATACACAATTCGGAATGAAATTACAGTTGATATCTTCAGTACTACTTCAAAGAGTCCGATGAAGTTAACAAAGGAATTAGAGTGTCACCGTGTATGAAATTATACCCACGCCAAACCCCTCCAACAACCTTCCCATATATAAAAACGAAGCATCCTACAAAACCAGCAAAAGATTACACAATACACACACCGAGAAGTCAAGAACTCAGCAAACAATCACTGATCACTACTCACTTGGGAAAACGATATAGCAAGCCACCCAATGATGTTGGGGATTGCAGCAATCATGAGTGACTGCAATTAGACACAACAAAGCATCATTAATATAGAGAACTATCAATGTATTCAGCAAGCAAAAACAATCAAGCTATTGCAATAAATAGAAAAAAAATAAGTACCCCTTTACGGCCAATGTATTCAGCAATCTGGCCGCTGGAAATAGCCCCAACCATGGCACCAACATTGGACAGAGAACCAAATATAGAGAACTGTCCCGAAACGAAAGAAATCGAATCAGTCAATTAAAAAACGAAGGTGTAAATGAGAATCTGAATCGAAACCCACATACCTCCGAAATAGAAAGGTTGAGATCTCTGATGATTTCAGCTTGGGTAGGAGAAGAATAGCCACACTGAAATCAAACCAATTGAGTCCAGTTCAGTACAGAGACAATTAAGAAAGATAGAGAAACAGAGAGCGAGAGAGAGATCGTACGGTGAAGCCGAATTGGATGGGACCGAGAGCGACGACGAGGACGCAGAAGACGACGGAGATGGAGCCGTCGCGAATGACTTGGGCGGAGGATTGGAGGATGCTAGACCTGGATCCCATTTTGTACCAGCTGCCGGTGTGCAGGAACGGCTTCTTAAGGTCCCGACCATCCTCCGAGTCGTCTCTGGAGCTCATGCTCGGTTCTGGTTCTGGTTGTGGAGGGGACGGAGGTGAATTGGTGTGTTAAGGAATGGATCGGAAAGTGACGACTGGGAGTGTGTTGTGTGGATGATCGTGGAGGAGGGGGTTGACAATTTCGGGCATGGAAGTAGTCGGTGGACGAGGATCGATGAATGGTGTGTACATAGACGTGTCGTTTTCTGTTAAGGCTGGTCGGACTCGGACTCGGATCCTTAATCCTTATCCGTAAATGATTTTTGTTTCTATACATTCAAGATTTTGGTTCCATCTACATTACTTCTTTGCTGCTCCATTCATTTCTACATCATAAGCTAATCCTCGGATAAGATAATTTGTCTATATATAATTGAATATTAACATAATAATCAATAACTTTATGATTATTTTACAAATATTTGAAGTAATATTACACCTTGTGATGCAAGATAAAGGACTTGTCACATTATTCAATTAAAATATATTAAGTCATTTCTCTGTATCATAATTTAAGTCTTTTTCGTTCATATCAAAAACATTTATTTTGACTTAGTCAGTTCGGATTGACACATTTTTTCTAAAAGTTTAGTCTCTAATTAGGATTGACCTTGTTTAATTTCTTGTTAACATTTTTTTTATATAGTAGTTCACTCGATCAGTTAAAACGGATCACAATATGCTACATCATCATTTCTATACACTTCAACTATGTGATTCACTCGGGTCTGCCAGGCCGCCGGCTTCCAACCTCCAATAGTGAAATGTATCGTCATATCCACGTGGACTACATTGCTTATGTGTATAATATATTGATAACGTGTACAAAAAACCGACGTGACATATTATGAAATGTTGTAACTGGTCGAGTGAGTGAAATTAAAAATAAAAAATTGTTAACACAGATTTAAACAAGGCATACAAATATGACTTGTAAGGTAAACTTCACAAAACTTCTTCAGCAAGCCGATAGAAGACATCTCAATTAGTCAATACTTGGCATATTCTATACACCAATAATACAATGTTTCTTCCATAAAAATGATTATAATAGCATCAAAAATAGTGCATTTTGGTCACTAAAAGCATAAAAAATAGTGCATTATAGTATTAAACTACTACTATTAATTATGCAAATTACAGTACATAAAGCTTCTAAAATGTCGGGCGGTTTCTCATTCTCAGTCTAGATGCAAACTCGAGCCCAAGCCAAGTCTCTGTCTCTGTCTCTGTCTCCGTCCTCTGCCACCGATATTTCCCGAATCCCATTTCGCGCCCGAAAAATCCGAAAAATCGGCTCTAAAACCCCACCAGTCCCCTCCTCCGACACCTCTCAATCCGTCACACCCACCAATTCCACAGGCCCATTCCCTGCAATTTCGCCCAAATCCGAGAAGCCATTATCGGTTTCCGGCGAAATCGAAATCGCCCTTCATCATCTGCGCAACGCCGATCCCCTCCTCGCGAGACTAATCGATGCTTTCAAGCCTCCTTCCTTCGACTCCTCTCGCCCGCCGTTCCAATCCCTCGCCAGAAGCATTCTCTTCCAGCAACTGGCGACCAACGCCGCCAAATCCATCCACAATCGATTCCTTGCTCTCTGCGGCGGCGAGGACGCTGTTTTGCCCGACGCCGTGCTCGCCCTCTCCGCCCAGCAGCTCCGAGAAATCGGGGTCTCGGGCCGGAAAGCTAGCTACCTTCATGATCTAGCGGACAAGTATAGAACTGGGGTTTTATCGGATTCTTCGATTTTGGAAATGGACGAGAACAGTCTTCTCACAATGCTGACCATGGTGAAGGGGATTGGGGTTTGGTCAGTGCACATGTTCATGATTTTCTCGCTGCACAAACCGGATGTGCTTCCGGTGGGCGATCTTGGAGTGAGGAAAGGAGTGCAGCTCTTGTATGGTCTCAAGGGGTTGCCGGAGCCGGCGAAGATGGAACAGTTGTGTCAAAAATGGAAGCCATATAGGTCTGTTGGGTCTTGGTATATGTGGAGGTTTATGGAGGCAAAGGGAGTGTTGCCATTTGCAGCAACAGTGGCCGAGGCGATGATCGACACTCGGCAATAGTAGAAGTAATCTTCTATATCTCTTGGTTCTTGAAATTGCATTGCTCTGGTAGTTTTTCCACAGCTTTTGAAATGATGATTGTTTTCGTGCTGTTGGTTTTGTTTCATTTATGTTGTGTTTGATGGTCTATCATTTACCATTTCAATTTTGGCATGGTTAAGGTTGTACCTGTTCTTGTAAATTAGTTGTACGTTTATGACTTAATCGAATGAAAGGAACTTCATGTTTCTATTTTTTGTATCTTTGCACGAGCTATGGCATATTTGGGAGTCGTTTCGAATGAAGCCTCATTTCGCCATCACATTGGTGCTAGAGCATATTACTTTCTTCTTGTACTGTTGACACATGAAATGTTTCCTATTCCCATATGATCTTGGATTGATTATAAGATAATTAGACATTATATGGCTCATAGTACAATCATTAGATGGGCTGGAAGTTTGAACTACTAGGACACGTTCATTTAGTGCTACACTGACCTTAGAATAGAGAAGTTGGGAAAAAGGAAACTTTGTTATTCACTTGCATAGACTACATGGGAGGTGAGGGTTATCCAAACTATTTTCAATAGAATCAGCTAAAACTACGTATCTTCCAATGCACCTTGGAAGGTCTAGCAGGAGAGAATGGACGGAAGTTAAGCAATAGAAATGGTAGTCATTGATCGGCATTACAGTACTCGCTTTGTCTATGTTTCTTGATCAGTTCATGTAAATATGGGCAATGTGAAGCAGGGTATCTACCTTTTAGTATGAGTAGGCACATCATTTTTTTTGAACCTGCTGAATACCTCTATTTGTGTTGCATTCTCCATGAAACTTCTTAAATCAGATCAAGGTTTGGACTAGGATAGGGCATTCGGACAGTTGGACAACTAGACACTGTTATGTTTGTCAACTATACACAAACCATCAACGTATAATCATTGAGTTGGTTTTTTTAGGAAGGGATCTTGGTTGAAACTTTGGGTAGATTGTCTATTTATAGTTCATTTAGTTAGACTGGGATGTGCTATCAATACCCTGGTGTGGAGAAATATAGACTTTTGTGATGTTAACTTCGGCCACTGTTTTACCAGCAAGTTACTTTTTCCGGGGAGCTTTGAAGATAGTCCTAATTGCATCATGCGATTGTCGGTTCTCATATTTGTTCTCAAAACAATATCCTAGCTATCATGTTGAATTCTCACTATTTCGAGACATATAGTAGTTGTACTTGCTGAAGTGAGAATGTATTTGGAAGCAATCTTATCTGCTAGCTCCTTTAGGGTTAAGGGTATTAATGTTTTGCATAAAGCTTCCATTTTTTTTTTTGGGTTTATACCATGGGGTTCCGAGCGGGCCCGCACATTGGCGGTTGGCACTTTTAAACCGTTTTATCTCACCCAAACTAATCCTCATTCAAGGTTTGTTCACAGTTAAAGCCTTCCCTTCTCCTCATGGGTGTGTTGAGGGGGATCGAACGCAAGCGCATGTCAAAAGGAGAACTAAGCAAATGTCTCGAGGCTACAAAGCCTAATGCCAACTTTTCATTTTCACTGTTTACATTTCTAAACAAAAATTATAAATCAAAAGACATATATGTAATTCAAATACATCTCAAGGCTACAAGCCAAATGCCAACTTTTCATCAGCTGCAAGCAACAATTTATGAGAGATACCAACCTCTATCAGAATGATATACACACAAATTAAGACAAAGAATTAGTCCTAAATGTTACTGAAATGCAAAATTCAAAGTTATTTCGGTAGCTTTGAATAAGAAATTTTGTTTAGAAATGAGAATCAAGAATCGAAAATGAGAATTGGATTTCAATTTCATCGAATTTGTGTTATCATTTTTGGGTATGAAAATGTTATCTTAAATCCTAAGCAAACATAGGAATGTACGATTAATTGTACCACAAATGTGAAGAACAGAACCAAACCAAAACAGCTTCATTGTGGCACAAGAACAACTTCCAAATTGTGTATAGATTAAGTAGGGTTTGCTACAAGCATTGTTACAATTTTGTTTTCACTCTAAACCGATTCAAGCAATCTATAAACAGTTGGTTATCACTTGTAAAATCTTGGTTTGCAGAATCCTTTGCAAACCCGATCAATGGGTAGCTGTTCCCATTCGATCCGTGTGAATTAGACTCAGCATCTGCAGATCTAGCACTTTATTCCATTCCTTCAATCCCTTGTGATCAAGTGACAAACTTTTGTTTTAGCTTCTCGATACACATGCTGTGTACTAGCATTCTTAAACGATGTCATGATATGTCTGCACGAGTCCACAATATCAACATACTTGTAGTTTTTCCCGTGTGACCAAGAATCACGCTCACCACTTCAACCGAGTCGCATTCTATCAAAAGATCCGCATTGGTGATGATAGCTTTTTGAGCCAGCTTGAGCCCTTGGTACAACACCCATATCTCCACGTAGGCTGCACAGTCAAAGCCGATTCTGAAACTGAAACCAGCTAGAAAGGCGTCGGTGAAGTCGCGAACGATACTGCTTGAGCCGCATTCCTCCGGATTGCCTTTAGAGCAACCGTAAGTGTTGAGTTTGTAGGTGAGGAAGGGAGGGAGTTCCCAAGCAACTATCACCACGCTGTTGTCATGATTCGTGAATGATCCCGCACTCTAGAGGGAGTTGGCGTAATATTTGTGGGACGATTAGGTGTGGGAATATTTGGCGTTGACTAGAATGGAGGATGATGTTGGATATGGAGTGGAAGTGAGAGTGGTAATGTAGTAGAACCATGGTCGTCTTAAGAATTTCCAGAGTCCTGTGTCAAAAATGAAAGTTGACCCCTAAATTTTTTGAATCAAGATTGATCGTGAACTAATGAAAGTAAACTCGATTAATTCACCGAAATTATTTATTCGGTTACAAATATAAACCGTAATTTATAAACTGTTAAACTTAAGAGCAAAAAATGAAATGAATACAGTATTTGATTCATTGGGACACAATAAAAATAACAAAGACTTTTTTCTTATAGACTATGAATATTTAAGAACTGAACCACCATGTGCAATATTTGATTTTTAAGAACCGCAACCGACTGAAGACTACAATTAAACCATACTAAGTCAATTATGTTAATTATCAATCAGTTTTGATTTTATTTATATACTGACACAATATAAAAGGGTTGAGTTAGACACAAAGCCACAAAGGGTCAATTGAGCTGAGTGTCATGGACCGAGTGTATATGACACAAAAATTATATTCGAATGCCGAAATTGGAATACTCGCAAGACTTGCACATGTGACTGTAATGTGCAAAATGGACAACATTCATGAGAGCCCAAAAATGCAGGTCCAAGCACACACCTTCCAAGGCCGTATTTCCTACATTTTGTGGAAGTTTCTAGAATTATTGGGAAGAATTCATAGTTTCTTAGAGTTTGTAGAATTTTCTAGAGCCACAATCCTAACCGTAGATTGTAGTATTGTACTTTAGATCATATTCATCAATTTTGTAAATCTTTTAGTGTAAAATAGGTGAGAGGTTCATTTGCCAAAATCATCCCCTGCATTGTAACCATATCTTGTGTGAAATAAACTTTCATTTAAACAATTCATTTATATTTTCTATTTCCCTTTGAGTTTGGTAGAGAAAATATTTACTTTAATCTCAAGTTTGTTGTAATTTATAACCATAGCTAATAACAGCAGCTAAAACTTCAAAACTTTGTAGTGGGCCCCTGGCATTTGGGAGAGCAATGTGCAATCGCTCACGTCGCTAAACCTACATCGCACACCCTAATAGCTGTCCTTAAGTAGTATAGTGAGATATGAAAATCGTAAGTAAGTTCACATATACAGAAAGTAATGGTTAGATTATATGAAAACAAATGCCATGAAAAGTATTTTATATATAGTAACTAATTTGTATCAATCCGAAGATGATATGAATTAGGAATTCATTAAGGTTTAGGGTTTTCTTTTCACTTTTCTATTTTGTGGCCTTTGGGTCACTTTCCTATTTTCTTTTCATTTCATTAGGTTGTTTTTATCATTATTTGATTTGGATATTTAGAGTTGTTTTGGTAAGATTCAAATCGCCCGGCCTGCGGGTCGCTTATTTCCATTCGAAATTGGCAAGGATCAATAATGTTACACAACCCTACTTTTAAGTTATAATTGCTCATTGCAATTCTATAACATCTTATTACACAACTCTGACATATCTATATATACTATAAAAGCTGGATCAAAATAAGAGTTTATAATGCATATTAGAGTGTCACCTCATCAATCTATTAATTTTGACACATAATTTTATTTAATTATAAAATTACCCAAGAAAAAGAACAAAATGCAATATTTTAAATTTCAGTTTATTTTTATAATTTAAGGAAATAATTCTTTTTAAGTTATGTATAATTTTTTAATGGAAAGAATTTTAGGCAATTTTATATTTCTTAAAAAAAAAAGGCAATTTGAAATACTACATTTTTTTTCCAGTGGAAATTATTATTTTAGGATTTTATTATATTCTTCATTATTTTTAATAGAAATATCATTTTAGATTTTTTATTTATTTGAATTGAGACAATAAAACGTGATTTACCTTCTTATACACTTTTTATCATCAAACTACATTTTTATTGTGCACTATTTATTAATGGATTTCTTGCTTGATTTTTTATATATTTGTTTTGGTAATTTGATTAACATAATAATTGAAAATCTAATGCAATATGGTAAGTTTATATTGAGACTCAAACCTAATATAAAATTAGGTCATTTACTACACAAACTCTAAAATGCGATATATGTATAAATAGAGAATTATAGACTCCACCAAATTCAAAATTTATTGGTACTATTCAGGTGCGTATTATACATTATTCTCTTGATAATTATTGTTGTCTTGGTTCATAGTGTTTCCTGTTTGAATGTATTGCAATAATTAAGATTATTTATGTTCATTCTTTTTTTTAAGAGTTTTTTTTATTGATGTTGTTTAGAAATCCTTTACTATATTAGATGAAGAAATAAGGAGAGTGAGATGTGTAGCCGACAAAAAAAAAATACACAATTGATGTGTAGTTGATTTATGTTTATGTAATTGTGTGTGTGTGTATATATATATATATAACCATACACTTTGTTTAATTTTATTGTTTATGATATATTTTTATTTATACATAATATGTTTTAGATTTTTTTTCTAATTACTTTGTAGTACATTTGTGGAGCAAACACTAAGTGGTGAAATCTATATTTTATATAGTTGTATTCGTATGAGTATATTTTTAGTTGAATCAATTATGTGCATGTATATGAAATTTTATTTTTTTTTTGCTCGGCAGGAATTATATATATTAAACATGTTAGGTCCAAAGAGGCTAATAGGGGAGTCCAAGAGGGACACAATACAATGAAGACTCGAAAATAAGCCTTTTTTTTTTATATAAGCGGTAAAATAAGCCATTAGCTCATTATATCTTACTATCACTTTGTTGCTTTTGATGTATTTCACTTTCTCGGATGTCTGTACTTTGATTCCTTTTTGAAATATCATTTTATTAATATACAAATACTTTTGCTAATAAAAAAAAACTATATCGGAAAGTGGCCACCAATATTCTAATAAGATGACAACCAATTATATATTTAAAATAAAATTTAAAGTATTGTAACTAAATTATTCTTTACCGTGTAACGCAAAGGATATAAACTAGTAATATATATAAAACTTCATCTTTTTTAAGACTAATACAATGCCTACCTCATTAAAAGTAAGAACCATTTAGTGGCACCTTTCATTTTTATTAGAAATTGAATGGGACCACTATTATTCTTTTTGGAAATGTCATAATTTGTGTTTATATTAAATATTTTTAAATAAACAAAATTTGGTAAATCATAAGTTTAATTTCATCCGATCTCTTTCCACAATTCTATTGTGTGTTGTTATCTTAGTCACAACTCATTAGTTGATTATTTATTATACTAAGCAGTTAAAAATATGTCGGGTTATAATTATAATAATATTGTATGTTTCAAATTTTGCATATACTAACATATTTTTTTTTTATCAAACACAAAATAACTTATCAAATGGTAAGTTACAACATTTCACCGCAATTTTATTCTCTCTTTTTTCATACACAATATATTCTTATTCCCTTATATATAAAAAATATTCTTATTTAAACTGTTAACAATCTTCTACTTTAACCAATATCTTTTAGAATTAAAAAAAAAAATTCAGTTGAGCTACACAACAGAAGTAGCATTTTCTTTTTAACCCCAAACTTTATCTTACCCGACACAATGAGATTTGAACCTATAAACTTCCACATGAAAATATGTGTCATGATCATTGCGGCATTCTCTTGAGGACTAGAATAATAACTTATTATCTTTTTATTTCTTTAATTTTCATAAATGAATGACAAAGAGAATCAAGAATGAACAATGATAATGAGATTACTACTTTCAAGTCATTTTCATAATTAGAAGATTCACTTTTTAAAAGTCGTAACAACGAGAATCTCAATTAATTTCATCTATTGATTCTTCATATTACTTAATTTTGTGAAGTAAGTGGGTCCGCAAATTCGTAATTGACACATTTATGTCGTTTAACCACATTTAAACTAATCATCATTCAAGATTTGATGACAAGTTAAAGTTCTCACCTCTCTCAATAAATGTATTAAGCTAGAATCGAATTTGAGAGCTCTTACACTCGCGCAACCCTATATTTTAGTAATTGAATTTTATGTACTAAAATTAATTAAATATTATTTACTTGCTTAAAACTAAAATGGTGGCTATACGGCCTTGTTTAGTGTCTACAAACCTCTAAAAAAAATACAATTTATAGATCGGTATTACTAATTACGATAAATCTTTTTGTTTATTACGTCGACTTAGTAAAATGAAATATCAGAAAACTTTATTTATAACTGTGAATCAGGTCAACCTTGGTTACTCAAATTTCGTCAATTTGCATCTAAGTCATAAATTTCTTTGTATTCTGTGTTGTAGCAAAAAAAAAAAAAAAAAAACATTACAATTTTACTTTTAAGCAATTTTATAAAACAGCACTTATGACATTGCCTAAATTTACCAAACAATGCAATTGTTTCAAACATTTTGTATAATTTTATAATAAAAAAGTCAGCCCAATCACTTATTACACTATTAATTAATTTATTAATATATTTATTGTGGTGAATTGCTATAATAGTGGAGAGAGAAAATGGTAATTACTCACTAATTTTTTCTTAATCACCATTCAAAATATAATTAACCAAAAAAAAAAAAAAAACAGAATCACCTCTCCGCTCCACACCTTCACCACCACTACTATTTCTCCAAATCGCTCTCTCGATCTCTCCGTCTTTTTTTTTTTCTTTTTTTCATAAAATAAAAAAACACTTTCGCGAGAACACTCACAAAATCGCATCTTCTTCTTCTCCAAATCCACCGATTTTCGTTTTTTTTTTCTCTTCCAGAAATGAGTACCGGAGAGCTTCTCAGCATCGAGCCTCTTGAGCTCAAGTTTTCTTGTAAGTTTCCGATCTGCCGATTTGTTTTCGTTTTTTTTTTCTTAATGGTTTGGCCTAGGGTTTGATCGTGTTTTGATTTTGATTTTTTTGATCAGTTGAATTGAAGAAGCAGATCTCTTGCTCTCTCGTCTTGTCGAACAAGACGGACAGCTATGTGGCTTTCAAGGTAAATTCACCTTTTCGTTGGATTTGTGTGATTATTGTTTTGTTGCTCGGAAATTTTGGGGAAAGGGGGAGTTTTGGCCTAGGAGAGGTAGATGTATTTGTTTACCTGAAAATTGAGGTCGATTCAGTTCTGTTTGTTGTTGTTGTTAATTTTTGAAGCGGAAATGTTTTGAGAATCTAATATGGAATAGTAATGTAGCTCATGCATGTAACTTTCTAGGTAAATTTACCTTTTCCTTGGATTTGTGTGATTAGTTTTGGTAATTTTATTGTTTTTTGTGTTTGGTTGCTTGGAAATTTTGGGGAAAGGGGAGAATTTTGACCTTGGAGATGTAGATGTATCTGTTTTTACCTGAAAGCAGAGTTCAATTTAGTTCTGGTAGGTATTGCTAATTTTTGAAGCTAAAATGTTTTGAGAATCAAATCTCAAATTGTAATGTAGCTTATTCAATTTTATGTATGTAGCTTTTTAAGTAATTTTACCTTTTGGTTGGATTTGTGTGATTATTGATTGGTGCTTGGAAAATTTGGGTAAAGGGGAGAATTTGGACCTAGGAGAAGCCGAGAAGTAGATGTATTTGTTTACCTGAAAATTGAGTTTGATTCAGTTTTGTTTCTTGTTGTTAAATTATGAAGCTAAAATATTTTGAGGATCAAATCTCGAATTGTAATGTAGCTTATGCAATTTTATGCATGTAGCTTTCTAGGTAAATTTACCTTTTTGTTGGATTTGTGTAATTTTATGATGTTTAGTGTTTAGTTGCTTGGAAAATTTGGAGAAAGGGGAGATTTTTGACGTAGGAGAAGTAGATTTATCTGTTTTTATCTGTTATTGTTCATTTGTGAAGCTAAAATGTTCTGAAGATCGGATCTCAAATTGTAATGTAGCTTGTGCAATATTATGCCTTGTTCTCTTGTGTTGTCAAATAAGACAGACAGCCGTGTAGCTTTGAAGATAATCGTGGTGGATTTGAATGATTAAATTTTGTAATATTATGGCAGTTTGTGTATGGGTGTCTGAAAATTTGGGGAAAGGGGTTGATTTTGACCTAGGAGGATTTGCTTCCTTGAATATTTAGTTTAATTCTGTTCTGCTAGTGATTGTTAATCTGTAGAGAATCAATTAATCAAATCTAAATTTGTTTATGTAGCTTAGGAAGTTTTATGCTTTGTTTGTAGAAGTTTCAATTTCATCAATTTCTTTTCTTTTTCGTGTTTGAGATCTGTAATTATGAATTTGATCATGCTCAGGTGAAAACAACAAATCCAAAGAAGTATTGTGTCCGTCCAAACACTGGAATTGTCTCGCCTCGATCCACTTGTGATGTCATAGGTGCTTATGCTAATCATTTTCTTGCATGGTTTTGTAATTGTTGAGTTAATTTTGTAACTTATTTGTTTATGAGTTTTTGGAACCTCTTGTCTTTGATTTAGTTACGATGCAAGCACAAAGAGAGGCTCCTCCAGACATGCAATGCAAGGATAAATTTTTGCTGCAGAGTGTTAAAACAAATGAGACTGCAAACCCAAAGGAAGTCACTGCAGAAATGGTAATTGAACAATTCACTGTTACAATTTCTGAACGCGAGTTTCATATATTTTAACTCACGTAAATGTGATTTTCTAGTTCAACAAGGAGGCGGGACATGTTGTTGAGGAATGCAAATTAAAAGTGATTTATGTTTCTCCACCTCAACCACCTTCTCCAGTTGCTGAAGGATCTGAAGAAGGGTCTTCACCAAGGGGTTCAGTATCTGAAAATGGAAATACCAATGGTTCTGATTTCCATGCTGTGAGTATCCGAAAATTAGATGTTTGATTTCATTGATCTTATATTTTATGAAAGATGTGTTAACATTTTAATATTTTTTGGCATGCCTTGTTATTGATAAAATCACAGGCTACAAAAGCATTTGAACCTCAAGAAAAGTCTTCAGAGGTAAAATTCATTCCTGTGCTTGACTCAAGAATAGGTTGCATTTCAATCATAATGGTCATCATACCTTAAAAACTCAATGTTTGATATCCTTTGCTTTGTTTTTGTTTTTTTTTCGTAACCCTGCAATCCTCTTATTTATTTATTATTATGGTTATTCAAGCTTATTTTTTCCACAATTGATGAAAGATTAGAATTAGTTTTTTTTCACCATCTACCCTTGATGAATCCATCTTCATCACTAACCTGTAATTTGGGTGATCTAACACCATGCATACAAGCCATAAATGCTAGTTGGCCATGTGATGGTTTTGCATAGAATTAGAGGCAGTTTTAGCTATTTAATTTGATTAAACTCTGTTAAGACCAAGGAGATATAGCAGCTACGCTTTGTAAATGAAAAAACAGTGTATATTTTAATGTTACTGACTGCAAGAGGAGACGGTCTGAGAAACTTAATCTACTAGTTAAAAGTTAGAGATAGCAAAATTTCAGAAGAAACACATAAACTATATGATTTTAAATTAGAGTCTTGAAAGGCAAAGTATGAGGCCAAGGACGTGCAGGTTAAAGTGATGAGTTTATGTTCTACAGCAATTTATTCATACTCAGTAATGCTTGGTATTACGACAGGCAAGAGATCTTATTTCTAAGCTGACTGAGGAGAAGAACAGTGTTATTCAACAAAATAACAAGCTTCGTCAGGAACTGGTGAGTGATCTGTATGCAATTTATTCTTTCAAATGTTATCATTAACATGCAAGTCAATCTGTGAAAGACCCTTTGTTGCATAAACTGACGTAAATGGTTCTGAAAAGTCTCAAAGGAGACGTGTTTGCATTTTGTGCCATGCTGCCTTTCAGCATAACATTTATCACTTCTCAAGACTATGCATGAATATTAACTATTTTAGCATCCTTTGTTTTCTTTGGTTGTGGGTCACTATATTATCAAATTATATTTGAAACCTGTTTTGGTAGAAAGACATATCGTTGTGCATTTCTGTTTGTGTCTGGCGCAAGTTATAGTTAGTTGACACTTGACACTGTCAGTAAGAGAACTGGATAGGAAATTAGAGATAACCAGAAATTACAATACTCTCCTAATGACGTAGAAGTTATATTTGACATGGTTGATCTCTGGTAGATTAGGTAGCATTTTGCTGCTCAGTTTAATTAGTTTGTACCTTTTGCGTTTTCTTCTAATAGAACGATTAAGGCGAATGAAGCAGTTCGAATATAGGGGTCCAGTTTGCCAGCTCTAATCTAGACTCATTGCAATTTAGGACAGTTTTTCGAGTTTTGCATATTTGATATTTGGGGTAATTACAGTTTCCTACCTTATGGTTGACCTTCTTTTCAGTTTCATACCGCCGGAAATCACAAATCCAAAACCCAAAAATCACAAATCCAAAACCCAAAAACCACAAATCCAAAAACCCATCTCAGATCTTCACAAAAACCACAAATCCAAAAACCCATCTCAAATCTTTACAAAACCCTTGATCGTTGGTGTGGTGGGTGTGTTCAATTTTTAATTTCTTTCCGTCTTTCCGTCGAG